>SNQJ01S0271954.1:0-11647 GCA_010110895.2 Picea sitchensis | reverse complement strand
TTTTGTTCTCAACATAATCGAGATCAATGTGTATGTAATAGGGTCGGCCTAATGATAAAGGGGCCTCATGTGCAATGTGTGAATAGGTATATATAGATATCATGCATTCATTATTATAGACATGTGAATTGTGATGTATGAATATATTTGGGTATTTAGAGGAGGTTTTCCTATTCTTTAAGGAGTTATTGTGTAACTCATCTCTCTTGTATATCTTGCAGTGGTGATCCAAGATGACATTGGTGTACATGGTGTGTACTTCTATTTTATTCTAATATCTTAAGCATTTGGACCATAACAACTAACATGCCTTTGAGGTGTGTGGTTATATTCTGGAGGTCAGTGTCGAAGTGGAACTCTATTTTGTGATTTGGATCCCCCTTAGAGGAGAGATGCAAAATTTTAGAAATTTCATGGATTATGCAAGGACCATTCAGCAGCTAGTAGTCCAATACTGCTTTAGTGGCGAGGGTTCTATGGGAGGGTCCATAGGGATCAAAATAAACATTCAACATTCTACAACTCCTCTTTGACAATGTCTTTGAGGGAAAGTTTCATTATTCTTTGGGGTTAGTGGATTGGTCGAGAGCCATATTGAATTTAAATTTGATGTTTGGAAATGTTGGTATCAATGCCCTTGATCTCTTAATATTTCCAAGCAAATATAAGTTGTGAAGTTGAAGTAAACTAAACAATGTTTTTTGTTGTTTAGGACTTAGTGGATTATTAATGTTAATAGTTTCCTTGGAAAAATTCTCAACTACATTGGTTGTTGGGTCCTTTATTTCTACAATGCACAAATAATCCAAATAACTAAGGATGATTAAGTTTATGTTGGATCTCAATTATTCCTAAAAAGGAATTACATCATTCATAGGGATATTATCCCTACCTTCCTCTTCGTGTGGTTGATTAAGGAAATCTCAAATCTACACCTTAGAGAAATAAATATTCTACATAAAGATATAAATGATAGTGTGTTTTAACTAGGTTATTTTAGGGACAAGACTTTTTCTATAGTAAGGATAGGTTAAATGGATACGAAAAAATGTGCATCATGTTCCTCCTAATTTGCCCATAAGGGTTCTTCAATCTTGAGAAATGGTCATACAAGAGGGTACAAGGTCTTTTTTTAAATAGATCTCCCAAGAGACTTTGTCATGTCCCTTGATCTATAATCAATATATTCTTTAGTTTTTTGCAGCCACGACCTTCCTAGGATTACAGGATAAAAGCTAAGGCTAACTAGATTTGTTTGCAACACCATAAATTTGCAACGTATTCCCATGATTCCATGGAAATGAATACAGCCTCTAAGATCCCTTTTGGTTTGAAAGTTGATCTATTGGCAATCTGAAGAACCATTGACCCTATCCACTGTCTCTTTTGTTGCTACATTAATAATCACCCCTAAATCAATCAAATTATTTTGTATTAATGTTTCACTTATGTATACATCCACTACAATTTTTCTTGTGTCCAAGTATTTAAAAGTGATGGGTTTTTCGAGCATGAGATCAGCAAGTTGACCTACCACTTGGATTGTTTGAGGACTCTTCCTCTTCTTCCTGATATTTTGAGGCATAAGTCCCATAAAAATTTGTTGTAAATGGGTACATATTTGATGGCTTGTATTAAGCAAATCTTGACATAATGATTTTACAATTCCCAAAGGAAGTCAAATTCAACTTAGGGTTGCACTATTTTGGTTGGTCTAGTAATTTGAAAAAGGTGGAATTTCAGTATGTTTTCTTGTTGAAAGGGTTGTGTACTTGGTCCAATTGTGTAAGAGGTGATTTTCATAATTGTTATTCCTCACCTTTCTTAGTGATAATCACTAGTGAGGGGTCTTCTACAATCCTTCTTGAGCAAAGGTAGAGTTCATAATTTTCTACAAAACATGATGAGTAAGTTCTATAATTTACCATATCCTTATTATATATTGGTTGAATTGATGTATTTTGGGGGTTTGGTGTATGTTGGGTAGGAAATTTGTGGTTGTTTAGAGGGTGGTTGATTATAATAATTTTGGGTATGTGATAAGAGGATTCATTGTTGAGATTGGGCTAAATTTTAAACATTGCCTTCATTCCCTTTAATCTCTTGAATTGGAGACCTTTTCACTAGGCTACCCACTGTGTTCACTGTAAAACTGTCAAGTACAGAGTAGTCACTGACATTATCCTTTTTTTATTGAACAAGAAAGAACAACATGGATCTAAGTGCAGTAGTTGTAAGACCACCAAATATTGAAGAACGATAATTGATGGGTTCATAGCCCACAACTCTTTCAATCAATGAAGAATGTCCATTGAAGATCAATTACCAAAACAAAAGGAAGGAAGACCACTTTAATCAATACTAAGCATGATTTTCTATCTAAAATTAACTTTGACATATCAATATTAAGCCCAAATTATCTATGTTTTCTTAGAATATTTTCCAAATTAACTTGAAATCATCATTAACTTCATAAATAAACATCACAGTGAACATGCCACTCAAAAATATAAGAAATAAATGATCTAATTTATGATTTTGAAATAATAGCATATTTATACCATATTGAGAAAACCTTTGTCCATTTGAAGCTAGAGAGACCAACTTAGCACAAAACCTTAGTTTTCATCACTCGTTGCTTTATCAATAGGAGCATAGCATAAAACCTCAATTTTCATAACTCATTTCTTTATCAATAGGCACAACTGTCAAATCGAAGTCTTCATTGGGATATAAGAACCCTTACTATAGGGAGCCAAATATCTACATGGTCAACAATAGTCCTTTGAAGATGAGAAGGATTGAAAGGGAAGGGACTGTTGGATTACTGAGAGGGGTGGTGAATCAGTAATAGAGAAATATAATCCCTTTAACCATAAAATTAAAGGGTTATATCAATGTAGTATTATCATCCAATAGTTGCAGAGTAAATAAACAATGAACAAATGAGCAATCATACACATACACAGTACACCAGTGTTTTTACGTGGAAACCCAAAGCAGGAGAAAACCACAGAATGATTTTTCTTATATGTATTTAAGAAATACATTCATTGGAAGCACCAACTCTCTTGTTTTCCAACTACAATTGGAAGGAGGCTCCAACCCCTAGTTTCTCAGGCTACAACCTCAGGGAAGCTCCAACTCCCCAATTCTTTGGCTACAACCAAAATGAGGCTACAACCCCCTATGTTCTCCAGCTACAACCGGAAGGTGGATACAACCACATGTCCTTTCCCTATCCAACCACCCTGGCATAGAATTATAATGATGGAACCATTGTCACACTATCACTGTGAGATATACCACTGTAAAATTGTACCAACCTATACCACTGACCTGCAACCAATCTGTACTATTTATCTGCAATCAACATGTACCTGAACTGAGCATGTATCAAATAAATACAACAGATACGCGACCTATATTTCTACAACATGCGTATGTACATGCCCTATATGTTATTCAGCCTACATATGTACGTGACCTATCTGTTATGCATTTTGTGTATGCCTTCTGAAAACTAGGGTTTTCTTTCTTCTGAAAACTCTTGACCCTCTGCAACTTCTTTCACATAGATCTACAACATGTCACTGTATCCAGACTGTAATTGTACCCACTGCATGCATCCTCATACATAACCTCTACCCAAAGGCTCTATATCTCTCTCAATTCATGTGCCAAATGAATGTATGAACCAATGTAGTAACCATCACATGAACTAGACATAAAACCTTTTCTGATATTCATCCTTTCAACACTTTCGCTACTACATGTATCACAAGAACCCTTAACCATATGCCAATAAATAAAATATGTGCCTCAACTCTAATAATGATAAATATTGCTTATACTGGCACTATATTTATGTAGATCTGATTTATACAGAAGATCCCATTCAACCACTAGAGTCTCTAAGAAGAATCCTCAAATATTCATAACCATTCTCGAATCTCCATAACCATTTCTCATGCATACATAAAAATCCAACCACTCATAGAAATAATACATACCTTTTGAACCAGTGGATAGATCTGATGTATCTGATCACTACATACCTTCCTGAGAGCTTGTTTTCAGAATCTAGAACCTTGTCTTCTTCATCTCTTCAAAATTTTACAGTTTTTTCCTCATGTACGCATACTATTATACTGATAGCCTACATGTGTACGTGCTCTGTTACACTAGTAGATTGCGTATGTATGCACTTTGTTGCATTGTTATCCCACGTACATCTCAGAACTTAGAGTTTTTTTGTATTCTATGTAATTCCAAAACTTTCGTCGTCAACCCTTTGTGTTACCTCGGACTTTCATAACTTCAGATGTATCAATGAGTACCTACAATAATCCTTACACAATAATAGATATTCAATGTGCTCAATGGTAATCAAATGAGAGACCCTTGCCTCTTATTTATACTTTCATGTAGCTTCCTCAAGGGGTTACCTTCTAACCATCTTAACCCACTTTCATTATTTTAGGGTTAACCCACTTCTAACCACCTATCCACTTAACTTAACCACTTTCCACAATTAGTAAGTTCTCCATTAACTTTATTATTTAAATAATTTCTTATGCATCCACTTTGACTTATAGTACACTCATCACTTCACTTTATTATTTAAATAATTTCTTCTTTGCAACCACTTTGACTACTTTGACCTTTTGGGGCTTCTGGATGACTCATGAGGGTTCTCCAACTTCAAATGGTCATATATCTCTAACCGTGAGGATTTATGTGGCATTCCACATACCACCAGAAATGGAATTACATGTAATATGCATCTAGAGTAGTCTTACCTTCAAATGTATTAAAACTCATACCATTATACATCAAACGAACTTGGGTCCATTACCCAAACCTTTGTGCTACTATAATTCTCTATCGGACTTTCTTCAAGGGTTGACACCAATGACAACCAACCCAAATAATCAACAATATCTCCCTTTGGCATTGATGGAAACACTCTAATGCAATACTGAAGTCATATCACTCATGCTCCCCTTGTGACCATTGCTCCCCCTGGAACCATGCCTATGTTCTCTTTCTCTAAGCGTTTACCTTTGCATCTGATAAATCTCTCCCCCTTTTTCATCAATGGCAAAGGCATCTTTCCATATGGGGATGCTCCCCCTG
This sequence comes from Picea sitchensis, assembly GCA_010110895.2. Lineage (NCBI taxonomy): Eukaryota > Viridiplantae > Streptophyta > Pinopsida > Pinales > Pinaceae > Picea > Picea sitchensis. Next base: position 6,508 of record SNQJ01S0271954.1, on the reverse strand, counting down.
ACTGAACTCTTCATGAAACTAATATCCCAACCTGAATCGTCCTCTTTATGGTGCTTCCTCATGTAAATCTAAGACATATAAGATAAGCATTCAAAATCATTCATTTTGGAGTAGAAGTTACTCTGATTCTCTAGGGAAGATACTCAAAGGCTTCTCATGGAAGAGGTTTTGTAAAGATGCCTGTCACTTGTTATTGTGTGCCCACATATTCAACTCTAATGTTCTTCTCTGCAACACGTTATCGTAGAAAGTGATACTTGATTGGAATGTGCTTCGTCTTGGAATGAATCATGGGGTTCTTTGAGATACTAATGGTGCTTGTATTATCACAATATATTGGAATGGGCTCATCATACTCAACCTCTATATATTTCAAAGTTTGTTTCATCCATAGAACCGGTGTACAACATCCTGTTGCTACAATATACTCTTCTTCAGTTGTAGATAAGGATACTGATGATTGGTTCTTGCTTAGCCAAGATACTAAACACTCACCCAAGTAGAACGTTGATCCATTGATGCTTTGTCAGTCATCAATGCAACCTACCCAATCTGCATCTGTGTAGGAAATAAGTGATAGATCTTTTCCTTTTGGATAACATAATCCAAATTCTTTTGTTCCTTTGAGATATCTGAAAATCCTCTTCACTGCTAATACATGTGATTCCTTTGGTGTTGCTTGAAATCATGCCACTTGTCCAACTTCCTGCATTACATTTGGTCTGGATGTTGTCACATATAGTAAGGTACCAATCATTGACTTGTATTTCCTTTGGTCTGTAGACTTTGAATCATCATCTTTGCTCAACTTGCAAAAGGTTTTCATAGGAGTGGCAATTGGTTTGAAATCTTCCATTCTGAACCTCTTTAGCATTTCTCTTGTATACTTAGTTTGAAAAATAAAAATTCCTTGGTTGCTTTGACGTATCTGAAGACCCAAAAAGAAGGATAGTTCTTTGAGTAATGACATTTCAAATTCATTCTGCATATCCTTTGCAAATTGTCGGCTTAACATGTCATCATTTCTTCCAAAAATAATATCATCAACATAAACTTCAATTAATAAAATATTATCTTGAGCTACCTTGATGTAGAGGTTGTCATGTGCACTTCCTTTTCTGAACCTTGTCTGTTGTAGATATTTATCTAGTCTAGAGTACCATGCTTTAGGAGCCTGTTTTAGACCATACAAGGCCTTCTTCAATTTACACACATAATTTGCATTCTCTAACAACTGAAATACTTATGGTTGTTCGATGTAGACTTCTTATCCAAGTTCCCCATTCAGAAAAGTTGATTTCACGTCCATCTGATACACTTTAATATTCTTGGAGCATGCATAAGTTAAAAGCAATCGGATTGCTTCCATTCTGGCAACTAGGGAAAATTTATCTTCAAATTTGATTCCTTCAACCTGTGCGTATCCTTTACATACCAATATAGCTTTGTTCCTTGTAACATGTCCATGTTCATTCAATTTGTTTCTGAAAACCCACTTTGTACCAATAACATTTTTATTCTTTGGTCTTGAAACCAATTCCCAAGTGTCATTCTTCTCTATTTGATCTAATTCTTCATTCATGGACTTATTCTATAATTCATCCTTGTTGGCCTCTTCAAAACTATTTGGTTCAATCGTAGATAAGAGTGCTAGGTGCATTTTTTCTGGTGAACAAATTCTTCTTCTAGTCTCAACTCCTGCATCCTTTTTTCCGATAATCTGATCTGAAGGATTATTCTTCTGTACACATCTCCTAGGTGTCTTTGGAGGCACTTCCTAATCTTGCTCTTCGACTTCTATCTGATCTTCTTCATCTTCATCTTCTACTTATTCTTCTTCGTAAAGGTGTTCCACTAATACATTCTCTTCTTCCTTTGATTCTTGTCCATCTGTTTCATCAATTGTTACATTGATGCTTTCCACAACTTTGTTCAATCTCAGATTGTAACACTTGTATGCTTTCCTTGTACTTGAGTAACCAACAAGTACTCATTTATCCACACGAGAATCAAACTTTCCCATTCTTCCATGTTCTCTTTTGATGTAGAATTTGCTTCCAAATACTTTGAAGTGCTTCACATTTGTTGGTCTTCCTTTCCATAGCTCGTAGGGATTTTTGTCATTGGTGTTTCTGAGAATTACTCTGTTTTGAATGTGAATTGTTGTATGCATTGCATGTGTCCAAAAAATATCTGTCAATTTGGAATCCATTAACATTGTTTGAGCCATTTCTTGTATTGTCTTGTTCTTTCTTTCAACAACTCCATTTTGTTGAGGTGTCCTAGAAACGTAGAATTGCCTTTTTATTCCATGTTTGATGCAGAAGTCCATAAATTCCTTTGAAGTAAACTCTCCTCCATTATCATATCTAAAAAAAATTATGTTTGGCCCTGGATCGGGTGATGGTGCGGGACACATGGAAAAATGAGGAGGCGCACATAGGCCAGCGTGGCAAAAGCCATGTGACAGATCCATGCTAAGCACAGCCACCGCCCCCATGCAATTAAATCCTCCTACGATGTTCGAGGCACCATTAAGCCTGGTGCATTTCCCGTCTCTGACTGTCCTCTCGATGGATGATCTCATTGAAGGCATCATCAACCTCTGCATGTGGCTCAGCCTTCATTTCATCCAGATGTGTAGATATGGCTCATTCCAGCTTACCTCTTCCTTGGCGCTCTCTTGGTGTGCTTCAAACCCTTCCTACCAGCTCCTTGGTGCTCTCCTACAATTGGCTCTTCTCCATCCCTCTTCGTTCACCTAGGGCTTCCCTCACAGCCCAGCCATTTCCCCCGAGATGTCAGCATGCCTAGGAAAAGAGGTAGGCCAAGAAGGGTCTCACCCTGGTTTCCATCACGGCCACGAGCACCTATACCTCGCCCTGGTTTCCATTTCAGCCTTGGATGCCTATCCCCCTCCCAATATTCTCTTTCATCGCACTCCTCACACTCATCGCACTCTTCGCAACCTAAACTTGAACCACTCGCCACCTCTTCCTGGCTTGAAGTTTTGGTTCTTACGCATAGCTCGCTCGGCTTACCCTCAGAGCCCATCCTGGACAAGGCCTCCACTTCTCGGGCACCTCCTGAAGCACCTCCACTTCCCCCGGCCAGGACACCTGTGTTGGCTTTAGAAGCCTTTCACATTCTCCCACCCTTGGAGGTGCCACATTTTCCACATTCTATCTCTGACTCCATCCCGGACGAGCAGATGCAGGAAAGCATGGGTATTCTTTACGGGTTAGTCTTCGAGCTCTGACAGGGCGTGGATGATATACAATTCTGACTGCAGCAACTGGATGGGAAGGCCTATGCACTCCTCCATATCCTCTCCACCTTCCAGAGAGAAGCAACACAGGCTGAGCACATCCCAGTAGAAATGTTTGGTAGGAGCGAACAGGAGCTTCCAGCGGAAGGTGGCAACTTGGGGAAAGCCATGCAATGGATGGGGAGGATGCAGCAGTAGAGGATAATGCGGATGCTGACACACAAATGGAATGGTGAGGAACACCTATCAAAGAAGAGCTCTGGAACGAGGCAACCCATGCCACCTGGCCGGATTATAAGCCAAATGTATGACCCTCATGGAGACTCTACTCATGTTTTTAGTTTACTACTCTCAGCTCTGTTTACAGTTTTACTAGTTTGATAGACATGCAGACCATAACACCGGCTGGCTGAACTGGTTTCCCCTTGGAGCATTTCAGTTATTACAGCATGGAAATTCTGAACATTCTGTAACTTTGGTTTTCTTTTTGGAGGCTCTTTATCTATTAATAAAATACTCTTACTTACAAAAAAAAAAAAAAAAATTATGTTTGAATCCATTTCAGTTTCAACCTTTTCCTTGTAGACCTTGAAGTTTTCAAAGGCTTCTGACCTATTCCTGAGAAAGAAAACTATAGCCATTCTTGTATAATCATCAACTAATAACATAAATTATTTCTCACCTTTTAACCCCTTTGTTGTAGTTGGTCCAACTATCAATATGAACAATTTCTAGTGGTCTTGTCATTGAATATTCCTTTGATTTGAACCTTGTCTTTGTTTGCTTTCCTTGTTGACAATGCTTGCATAAAGTGTTGGTTGGTTTCATGATCTGGGGCGTTTCTCTAACTACTTCCTTTTTGCTGACTTTGACAAGGTTATCAAAGCTTATGTGACCCATTATTTTGTGCCATAGACATCCTTCATCTTCCTTTCCTAGACACCACTTTTCATTTCCAATTTCACTTAATACATATATGTTACTTGAAGTTCTTGCAGCTGTTGCAATCAATTTTCCTAAACCTTCTTTTCTTATCTCTCACTTATTTGAATCGAAAGTAATTATATGACCTTGGTCGCATATTTGACTTAAACTTAGAATATTTTGTTTCATATCTTCTACTAGTAGAACATTTTATTCCTTGGTATTTTTGTTTCCAATTTTGACTGTGCCTTTTCCAATGATTTTAGCTTAATCATCATTTCCAGAGACTCATCCATCTATTTCCTTTGTTAATGTAAAAAACTTGTCTTTATCACCTGTCGTGTGTTTTGAACAGCCACTGTCAACATACCGACCATTTTTCTTATGCTTATCTTGTAGAGAGAGTGTGCATTCTTCATTGCTATATTGATTCTACTTCCTTATCCATGTTCTCTTCTGAGGATCCTGTCTACGACTATTGTTGTTCTATTGTGATGCTCTAGGAGGGACTATCATTCTACAATCTTTGGCCATGTGTCCAAATGTTTTTCACTTGTAGCATTCCACTTCAGTGCTCAATGATTCAAACTCGTTGTATCTTCTTATTTGTGTTTCATTAGGCCTTCTTGGATAGACATGATTTTCAAATTTGTTTATGTTCTTGCTATTAGCTCTGCAATTTACAACTTTATGTCCCAAATTATTGCATGCATAATGATCTAAAAAAGAAGAAGACTTGTATTCTTGAAAATATTTGCAAGTTAAATTTTATGTGTTAAAATACAAATGGATCAATTTGCAACACAACTTTTATGGAAATTACTCATTCAAGATGCATATAAACAGCAGCAATAAATAGTGAACAGAAAACACATAACACAGCAAATGATAAAGGATTTCACCCCTCTCTTGGGCTACATCTCCTGGTCCATCTTCCAATGGATCTTTTGTATTATTTTCTCAAAGTTCTCAAAAATGTGCTTTAAAATGCTCAAAATTCCAAATAGATGGCTCCAATGGCTTCAGAACGTCCAAAAACCCCTAGCTGGGCTTTTTCGGCACCTCGTTTGGCCAAAAATTGAAGAAGATAGGCTTCCTGGAAGTTCCCCTTCAAACTTGTTGTCCTTGGATCGCCAAAATGCACCCTTGTTGGCTCAACCTAGCCCCCACACGTTTTTATGCGGAAAAACCCAGCACCGGGTGCAACCGCACAATCGGTGCGAACTGTAGGATGGTTATGGGTGCATCTAGCCCCTAACTGCCAAGGCCGAGGTCATGTAGCCCATGTGACCACGCGCAAACGCAAATCGGGCTCCATTTTAAAGGCGAATAGGTAATGGACATTTGGTCGACGTTATCATTGTTTAAACCAAGTATAAATCCATGCACATACGGTGTAACATATGGTCATATGTTATTGTATATACGACCGCGGGCTGGGGCTAAGCCCCAGCCCGGGCCCCGTGCCAACCATACACATATGCAAATTTAAATATATATAATGCCATATATATAACAAGGTCCAAATGGTGGTTTGTCGGTTGGTGGCCCTTCCCAAGTCTCTTCCCCTACCTGGAGGTCGCGGGGTCGAGTCCTGTCGATTGCAAATATTTTAAACCACCGACCAGGTGACACGTGGAGGCCATTGATTGGGCCACGTGTCACCATACAATTAGCCACCAAGATGCCACATCTCAGCAACTCATTCATCCACTTAACTTCCAACTGTCTGCCACTCAAACTTGCCATGTTTCATACAAACTGCCACGTCGTCATCCATACGAACTGTACGGACTGTACAGTCAGCATCCCTTCTTTTTGCCTGTTTGTCGTTTTGAACAGAACGTGATATCTCTCACTCCCGACGTCTGTTTGAACCCAAACAAGTTGCATTGGGTTCATAACAATGAGGCCTACGCTCCCGTTCGATTTGAAGCGATTCCAAGCACTTTGAATTTTTGAGCAAAATTTGATCCCCTGGATCACACCTCCCCTTTGGAAAGCTTTTGGACCTCCAAAAGACTATTTTCGGTCTATTTGAAGATGAGGGTATAGCTCCCTCACCTTTCCAACCTCAATCCACTTGGCTTTGCTTGGATTTGTACCTTTAAGACCAACTCGAAGATACTCCACATTTCCTCATTTTGAAGTCCACATTATCCTGTCAAGGATTGTGTCTTCATGCAGTTCGGTAAGATATTTTGGGGAAAAATCATCTATAGAAGGAATCTAAACATGCTCTCCTTGATCATCAATCAAAGGAGGCTCATAAAATTTCAAATTCTCAACATTAACAACTTCATACATTTGCATATA
>SNQJ01S0271952.1:0-11647 GCA_010110895.2 Picea sitchensis | reverse complement strand
ATACCTATATGTGTCTGAGGTAACCAAAGGATATCTAAGCCGAAATTCTGAGGAAATTGAAGAAAAGAAGGCCGAAATGCAAGGAAGGATAAATTCTTTTGATGATGCTTTCTAAGGTATGTTATTTACAGGTCATCTCACCATTTTCGCTATAACTTTTTTTCTATAATTATTCAGATCGTGAAATTTCTATTCCATTGAGAAAACATATCCAAGTATCTATGGTAAACAATTCATCTTGTGGGTCGTTGTATTTTGGGAGTTACACTCCGTGGAAAATAGGGTTTGTGGCTAGTCCTGAAACTAGTCAAAAAAAGGTGTTTCGGGTAAAAACGTCATAACTTATTCATAACATATCCAAATTCCATGAGACCAAATGTTTTGGTTAGGGTAAAATATGTAGTATTCGTTGTAACAGTTTCAGATCATTTCAACAAATATTCCGTGCGGTTCATGCTCTACAAGGTCGCTCTCTAGAATAAGCCAAAATTCAACAAGGTATGCTATTTTTTCTATAAATCCTTTTCTGAGAGGTTCCAAGTAGTGAAACTTGGAGGAATTGTAGAAAATACATTGAAGAACATTGTGTATCAGTTTCATATCTTTATACATTACAGGTACAAAGTTTTGATTACTTCAAGTTGGGGTTGTTGACTAATCCAAAACTAGGCATGTGAGACTAAAGAAAAGTTTGATGAAAATGCTAGTATCTTGTTGTTAAAGTTAAGGAAGGTTTTTAGGAAGGTGATCATATACACTAGGTCTATTACATATCTACAAATCAGATTTGGAAGATGAAATTGATGAGGGATTTATGTTGAGTACATGATTGAGACAAGTAGTTGATGAGTTGGCACATACATGAGGTGTATAGTTGATGATGTTGGTACATATTGATGAGTCATAGTTGATGATTAGTTGACACATGATTGGTACATACTTGGTATATGGTTGGATACACTTGTTTATAGTACCGAGGTTCTGAGTTGTTTAAATACGAGGTTGGTGCATGGTTGATACACTTGTTTATAATGCGAGGAGTTGATTCTGGTTGAGAGGTATATGGTTGGATGCACTTGTTTATGGTATAAGACGTTACGAGGTTGTTTGGTACATGTTGTTTCATGTTTGATGCACTTGTTTATGATACAGGTTGGTGCATGTTTGATGTATTTGTTTATGGTACTGGTTGATTGTTGATTCATGGTTGATGCATGGTTCATATTGTGGTACATGTTTGCAGTGGTATATCTCACGGTGATAGTGTGATGGATTCCATCATTACGATTCACCGAGGAGGAGGTTGAATGAGCAAGGATAGGTGGTTTGTAGCCACCTTCCGGTTTTGTATCCAGGAGAACATAGGGGGTTGTAACTTTCATACAGTTTGTGGTAGAGATTTGGAGTTGGAGCTTCCCTCGAGGTTGTGCTTGAGAAACTAGGGGTTGGAGCCTCCTTCCGATTCATGACACGAAAAACAAAGAGAAGTTGGTGCTTCCAATGAATGTAATTCTTCAAGACATATAGAAAAAACATTCTATGGTTTCTCTCGATTTGGGTTTCAGTAAAGCTCTTGGTGTCTTGTATATGTGTGTGATTGTTTATTTCTTACTTCTCATTATTGGATGATAATTCTACCATTGATATAACATTTTGAAGAAAAAAAGATTATAGTTATGCTATTAAGTTCATCCCCTCTCGGTAATCGACGAATTGGTATCCGAGGCTTGGTCGGTTCCTTTAGAAATCAATTTAATAACTGGAAGGTGATCGTGGAGAGTACCAACTAGTATAAATATGGAATACCAGGTTTGATGGACATAAGTATGCGCAGACACTTAAGGATGAAGACATATATATCTGACCACGAGGGATTTCAAGGATTTGACAATCAATTGTAGATGGATACACAACACTTATGAGTTCCACCAAAAAATGATAAGCGGTGAGCTTCGATAAGAATAATAATTCAAAGCCAAAAACACAATTTTGAATGGTTTCAGTGTCTGATATTCACAAAAGGTTACGTATGCATCACACTGAGATTTGGAACAAGCTTCAAAATATTTATGAAGGAGATTCAAAGTCAAAGCAACAGAAGCTTCAAACTACAGAGGTTAGTGTTATGAATATCGTTGATAGGATTGGGAGAAGAAATCAGAAGAATACAGCAATTTCAAAAGGTACTAAGATCTCTTCCATGAGATTCAACCCCTAAGATATGCGGCGAAGAAAGATGAGGATCTAAAACTAAAACTAAGCATGGAAAGGCATGGAATCTTCTCAACATATGAGATGAGAATTGAGCAGGAAAATCCGGATGTAAAAGTAGCCTTCAAGCATCCAAAGATCAAAACAAAAGAAAAGGAACAAGAAGAATATAGCGACAACAACGGCGTCTGAGAAGATGATGAAGAGGTGTAACCGTCAAAGGCTGACAAAGGGAACCAACGATAGGTATGAGGTAGCTTCCTTTAATTTGTTTTAATTGTGATATTATTGGTCATTTTTTAACAAATGTCCTCATAAGAAAAAAGAGAAATATTGAAGGTTACTCAAAAGGCGGAGACAAAACATACAAAGGTAAAAGAAATACAAAAAGGTTTCAAGAAAAATTTTTGCACAAAAGAAGACATCTCATCATCGGATGAAGATGAAGTCGTTAACGATTGAAGCTTGAGGGATAGTTCTATTCATGAGGTAGAAGACTCGATAAAAGGAGTTCGGAAGAGAATATGAAGAAGCATATGAAGAAAAGATTGAGAGGCGGATTGACTTAGGGAAAGAATTGGCCCAGGTGCCATAGAGTTATCGAGAGAAAAGAAGAAAAACAGAAACTACAAGAAGAACTAAGATGAAAAAGAACTCCAAGAACTAGAACAAATGATCACAAAATTGGGGGTTCAAAATGAAGAAGAAGATCAAAGGTGAAAAGCACTCAAAGAACAACTAGAAGAAGGACAAGATCATTGGAAACTCGGAAGCAAATATTGTCACACTAAGAAAAGGATATTCAAAAGAGAAAATATGCAGAATAGCTCAAAAAGTTAGGATGACATTATCAGCAGTAAAATCTCATCTTGACAAGTCGGAACTTGGAAACAATCAGACAGAAAAAAGATCAAACTCCAAAAAAGCGGAAGCCGAAGAAACAAATCCAAAAACCTATGGAAACAATCAAAGGGGATAAAAGATATACAGGGAAGATTAAAGGGACACTCCTACACCGAGAAAATTCAGATTTCAAAATCCCAGCAATAGGCAGGGCCTGAAGAAGAAGGATTCTACAAGAGAACCTCATAACTGGAAGATCTTCAACCACGGGGAACAATAACTGCTGAGAGCCATACACAAGGGGTTATTCAAAAAGACCTAGTGAAACAGAGAATATAAGTTACAACGGGTTTGGATCTTTGAGCGAGTGGAATGGCTATAAATGTAACAATTTTTGGACACATGGCCAAAAGTGCCGAATGTGATCCCTCCTAAAGAACCTCAATACAGAGTCACAAACAAGAACCTGAGAAAATGACATGGATAAAGAAAGCAAGATCAATATAGCAATGAAGAATTCACAATCACTCCTACAAGCTAAACAAAAGAAATGTGGTTGGTATGTTGTTAGTGGATGCTCAAAACACATGACAAGAGTGATAGAGACAAGTTTCTTACATTCTGAAAGGAAAAGTGGATTGATCTCCTTAGGAATGATGATTTAATAAAATCATTGGAAAAGGCACAATCGGGTGGGAATAATAATGAAAATATAGAAAATGTTCTACTAGTAGAAGATATGAAACATAATATTTTAGAGTGTGAGTCAAATGTCAGACCAAGGTCATAAAGTTACTTTAAAATTCCACCAAAGGGGTGTGAGATAAGAAAAAGAAAGGTTCATGGAATTGGTTGCTACAGCTGCAAGAGCTTCAAGCAACATATGTGTGTTAAGTGAAATTGGAAATGAAAAGTGTGTTGTCTAGGAAAGGAAGATGGAAGTTGGCTATAGCGCGAGGAAGAATGGGTCTTGCATTTTGATAACCTTGTCAAAGAGTCGACAAGAAGCGGTCGAGAGAAATGCGGATCACGAAACCAACCAACTTTATGCAAGCATTACCAACAAGAAAAGCAAACAAAGAGACCGGTTACAAAAATCAAAGGAATATTCAACAACAAAACCAACTTTGGAAGTGTGCATCTTACGTCTAGTTGTACCAACTACAACAAAGGCTTAAAGATTGAGAGATACTTTATGTTATTGATTGATGATTATACAAGAATGATTGCGATTTTCTTTCTCAAGAACAAGTCATAGCTTTTTGAAAACTTCAGATCTACAAAGAAATGAATTTGAAAATGAGATGGATTCAAGAATCAAATGCTTAAGATCGATAATGGAAGAAGGAATTCACCTCAAAGGAATTTATATGAACTAAGGCAATCATGGAATAAAAAAGCAATTCTCCGTAGCTAGGACACCTCAAAAGAAAGGAGTTGTTGAAAGAAAACAGACAATACCTTGAAATGGCTAGAACAATGGATTCCAAGGTTGGCGGACATTTTTTATAGACAGTTCAGCTAAACAAGCCAACAGCCATTGAAGCCAACAAAATAAGTGCAAAAGTTTGGGCAAAATAAATTGAAACAACAATGATGTTGGTGAAGAACTAATTTTGGTGAAAAAATTAAGGTGCAAAATGTTTTGGTCAGTGTCAGAAAATGACACTTGAGAATTGGTTTCAAGACCAAAGAATAAAAAATTGACACAAAAATGGGTTTTTAGGAATAGAATTGAATGAATATAGACGAGGTTACAATGAATAAATATAGATTGGTATGTAAGGATATGCAGAGATTGAAGAATGCGACTTTTGAAGAGACATTTGCCCGGTTGCGAGAATGGAAGCAATCCTATTGCTCTTAACATGCATGCTCTAAAAATGTTAAAGTATATAGGATGGACGTAAAATCAACTTTTTGAATGGGAAACTTGAAGAAGTCTACCACATTGGAACAACTTGAAGGATTTTGGAGTTTGTCAGAATTAACACAGGAGCTATGTGTGTGTAAATTAAAAGAAGGCCTTGTATGGTCATGGGCTCCTACAAATTGTAATTTACTCGATTTGGATAAAGTATCTATGACGGACAAGGTTCAGAAAATGAAGTGCAAACAACAACCTCTACATCAAAGGTAAGTCCAAGGTAATGTTTATTAATTGAATTTATATTTGATGCTATTCAATTTTATTGAGTGATGATGACAGGTTAAGCTAAAATTTTGCAAAAGACATGCATAATGAATTTGAAATGTCGTTACTTGGAGAACTATCCGCACTCTAACTGGGACTTCAGATACATGAAAGAAACAAAGGGATTTTTATTTCTCAAATGAAGTATATCGAATGATAAAGAGGTTGAATGGAATGGAAGATTGGAAACCAACTATCACTCCCATGAAATAGGTTCATGAGATCGAACGAGAATGATGATTCAGAGTCTATATATTAGAGGCAATAAAGGTTGATGATTGGCAACCTACTATATGTGACAACATCCGACTAGATGTAATGCAAGTTGTTGGACAAGTTGCAATATTTCAAACAACACCAAATGAATCACATGTATCAGCAGTAAAGAGGATATTTCTAGATATAAGGAACATAAGAGTTTGGATTATGGTATCCCGAAAGGAAAAGATCTATCCTTGTGCCTACGGATGCGGTGTACATGTGTTGTGTGCGTGACAAGGAGCACAGTAGGAGCAACGCGTTCTACTTGGTGTTTGTGGTATCATATTTAAGCAAGAAACAATCATCAATTATCTCTTCTCTACGGTAGAGGCAAAGTATATTTTGTATATTGTACCATGGAGTTCTTCAGATGAAACAAACGTGATATACAAGTTGAGTATGATAATTATTCATATTGTGATAATATAAGTGCCATCAATATCTCAAAAAACGTGATACCTCCAAGATGAAGAACATTCCAATCAAGTATCACTTTCTCACGGGAGCAGGTTTGTAGAAAAGAACATTAGATTTGAGTATGTGGGCACAAGATAACAAGTGGAAGACATCTTCAAAAAACCACTTACGGAATCCTTTGAATATCTTCAGCAAAGACTTGGAGTTATTTATACTCCAAAATGAATATTTTGAATTATTTTTGAATGCTTATCTTATATGTCTTAGATATATATACATGAGAGGAAGCACCATAAGAGGAATGATGGGTCGAGAACGGATGGAAGATACTTTGCCATTGATGACAAAGGGGAGGGCTATCAAATCTCACAGAGGGCAGGAAATGATTTATTGAATCTTTGGAAGGACAAATGCATGGTTCCAGGTGGAGCATGAGTGGTATGATTTCTGTATTGCATCAGTGTTGCCATCAATGCGAAGGGATATTGTTGATTAAGGTTGGATTTAATTGATGTCAACCATTGAAAAAAAGACCCATAGCACAAAGTTTTAGGTAATGTACCCAATATTTTTTGTTTTAAATATGACTCATTATTTTTCATGGTTGATAAGTAAATATGGATGACCAAAGTAGTCCCACTTGGGTGAAGTCCCTCATGGGAAGGCGCTTTGTTGAGTAAGAGAACCATGCTTAATTTTTGGAATAATGAGATGAAGGATAGTGAATTTGTCGGAAACTATCCTAGATGGATATTAGTGCTATCATACCATTTCTGAGTGGTATGTGGAGCGTCATATAACTCCTCGCGGTTAGAGAGTTATGGGCATGAGAAGTTAAAGACCCCGAGGTTTGGGTAATGGACTAAGTTTGTTTGATGGAGTAGCGGTATAGCGAGTATGAATTATGATATATTTTTCAGATAATACTATTCTATATATGGATGATAATACATGTCGTACCATTTCTGGTGGTATGTGGGGCGTCCCCACTCCTCCGGTTTGAAGTTATGGCCTTACAGTTGGAGGACCCACTCATATGTCATCTAGAAGCCCAAAGGTCAAAGTAGTCAATGGTTTAAGAGATTTTAAAAGTGAAATAAGTAAAAGATTGTATTATAATTCAAAGTGAATGTAAAATAAAATTATTTCAATAATAAAATTTAATGGAGAGAAATTAGAAGTGGGTTAACCCTCTAAAATAAGGAGAAGTGGGGCCAAGTGACCCACAGAAGATGTTTTAAGAGGCTACTTTGAGAGTATAGATAAGAGGCAAGACTCTCATTTAAGACACACTTCAGAATATTGAATGCCCACTTATAGGTGTGCGAGGTAACCAAAGGATATCTAAGCTGAAATTACGAGGAAATTGAAGAAGGCCGAGAAATGCAAGGAAGGATAAATTCTTTTTTGATGGTGCTTTCTAAGGTATGTTATTTACAGGAGTTATATCTCCATTTTCGCTATAAATTTTCTATAATGATTCTATAATGATTCATATCTGTGGTAAAAATTCATCTTGTGGGTCGTTGTATTTTTGGGGTTACACTCGGAGTGAAGAAATAAGGTTTGTGGCGAATCCTGAAACTAGTCAAAACAAGTGTTTTCAGTAAAAACATCATAACTTTTCATAACAGATCCATTTAAGAGCGATACAAGATGTGTTGGTTAGGGTAAAATATGTGGTATGATGTGTAACAGTTTTTAGATCATTTCAACAAATATTAAGTGCGAGTCCGCGCTCTACGAATACTCTCTAGAATAAGCCATGATTCATAAAGGTATGCCATTTTGCTATAACTCATTTTATGAGGTTCAAGTAGTGACACTTGGATGAGTTGCATAAAACACACTGAAGAGCATTGTGTATCGGTTTCATATCTTTATACATTTATAGGTACAAAGTTATGATTACTGAAAGTTAGGGTTGTTGACTAAATCCAAAACTAGGCATGTGAGACTAAAGAAAAGTTTGATGAAAATACTAGTCTCTTGTTGTTAAGGATTAAGGAAGGTTTGCGGAGAAAGTGATCATATGCCTGGCGGAGTTTGTGGAGCTACAAATCTTGAATTTGGATGATGAAATTGATGAGGGATTTTGGTTGGCGATACATGTTGAGTACATGGTTTGAACAAGTAGTTGATGAGTTGTCACATACATGAGGTGTATATTTGATGATATTTGGTACATGTTGATGAATAGTTGACACATGATTTTTACATACTTCATACATGGTTGAATACACTTGTTTATGGTACGGAAGGTTGGTTCACGAGGTTGTTTAGATACGAGGTTGGTGCATGGTTGATGCACTTGTTTATAATTACGGAGTTGATTACGGGTTGAGGTACACGCTGGTTACGTATGAACTTGTTTATGATCTGATTTGATTCTGAGGTTGTTTGAGTATAGATTGGTGCATATGCAATTGACATCGGGTACAACAAGTTGATTAGAGGTTGAAGTACCAGGAGTTGATGAATTCATATTGAAAGGTACAGGTTTAGCGGTATATCTCCCACGATTGATAGTGTGATGGTTCCATCATTCTACTTCTTGGGATGGGAAAAGGATAGGTGGTTGTAGCCACCTTCCGGTTCATAACCGAAGAACATAGGGGTTGCCAACCTCCTTAGTTGTAACCCGGTGGGGAAGTTGGAGCTTTCCTCGTGTTGTAGCCTGAGAAATTAGGAAGTTGGAGCCTCCTTCCGGTTACAGCTGGAAAACAAAGGAGATTGTGCTTCCAATGAATGTAACTTCAGGGGGTTGGAGCCTCCTTCCAGTTGCAACTGGAAAACAAAGGAAGTTGGTGCTTCCAATGAATGTAATTCTTCAAGACATATAAGAAAAAAAATTAAGTGGTTTTCTCCTGATTTGGGTTTCCACGTAAAACATTGGTGTACTATGTATGTGTGTGATTGTTTATTTCTTACTGCTCATTATTGGATGATAATTCTACATTGATATAACATTTGAAGAAAAATGATTATAATTACTCTATTACCAATTCACCCCCCCTCTCAGTAATCCAACAAAAGTGGCTTCTATCCTATCCATCACTCATCAAGTTTCTCATCTTAAAGTGACAACTCATATATAGTTTTAATTCCTTGTGATTCATCCATTCTCTCAGCCCTGAAAGCTCTTGGAAATGCTTGAGTATATCTCAATTATACAATGATTATTGCAAGAGCCTAAGTAAATATTCAATATGATTAGCTAAACAAACATAGACTTACTTTAACAATGAAAATAAATAAATCCCACAAATATATAACGCATAACGCATACAATATCCAATTCCTTAGTGATACGATTCTTTGAATTTATTAATCCTTAATAAAATAAGCATTTGAGCGTGGGAATTCTAGAATTTTGGAAATGATTTGGAGTTGGTGGGAAATTTTGTTCTAGCCATAGATAATATTTTTCTGTTGTTTAGTCTACTCCTAGAACCATTGATAAATCAATCCAACACACTTTTGAATCATTAATCTATTATGGAAGATGCCCCCCCCATAAGAAGAGTATTATTGACAAACTAGGAATGGTTAATTTTGACTCCTCTTGTAATACTAATTCCTTGAAGGCTGCTTGATATTCTTTCATATTCAAGTCTTCGACTTAATGAATCCACCATGGTTATATAAATTAGGGGAGAGTGGGGGGGATTTTTTTCTTAGTTATCTTTTGCTCTTGAAAAATGTTGTAGGCCTTCCATTCATTGAAGGAGAAATCCAAGGAGAGCTTGTAGTACCCCTTTCACTCACTACTATGTAGGTGTTACTACGTGGAATAACAACATTCTCACTCACAATTAATCACATGCATTTAAAACAAAGAAATACATTTAAGCTCAGAGTAAACATATTATTTACTGCTATAATTAACAATCAATAACATTTAATATTAATTAATACACAACAGAATTCATGATAACATAAGCATCACAGTCATGCAAAACATGATTAAAGCGTAATCAGATACTTATCTTTTAACAGTGGTAGATTCCACCAACCAAGTGTAGGCCTTCCACAAACTTCCCAGCCTTAGACCGCACTGCTCATCAAGCTCAGCAGTGGGTCACCCCCGAGCTGGGACTAAGCTCCACCCCGAGACAACGAATCGTAGGCTAGGCTGAGGTTACAGGGAAAACAACACACAGCCACAAGGATGGGATTCTCTCCCAGGATCCTCTCACGCTCACTGCCCACAGACCCTCATTCCCCACATGTCTGTTCCACCCTAGGAGTATACACCTTCTCTGTCACCTGGACAGTCCTTCGGCTACTAACATCCCTTGCCTTGGGTTACAGCAACAGACCGGACCGTAAGTCTCCGGGATCTGTGGCAGCTACAAGGTTCCTTCCAGGAGTCCTCTCCTTCCTCTGCGCACTCTCTCCCCTAGAGAGAGACTCTCACAGGACAAAACCACTTGTTCATCCAACCTCAACACCACTCTCGCCTGGAGAGAGAGAGTTTCACAACTGGTCACAAGCCATATGCAGTCCAGCACTGCGTGGCCACAACAACCCACGAGAAACATACACAAGCTTCCTCAAACTGGTTCAGCGATGGCAAATCGATCTCACGGTCAGGGCTTCAGATTAGAGATCTTACGCATAAGCTCGATCTTGGGCAGTGGATGCACACAGATTCTCCAGACACAACACGGGCTTTTCCGGTTCAAAACAGAGGTGAAACCATCTCTTTCGGAATCGATCACAGGCTTCTGGTTCAGTACGGAGGTATACACGGGTTTTCTTAGAGCCAGACACAGACTTTTCGGATCACAGGGACGGTTGAAGGTTCTCTGCAGAACTTGGGTCATTCGTACTGCTCAGAGCCCGTACACGCTCAAGCAGTCCGATCGAATGGGAGAAGGAACCCCCTCACGGTCCACCCTGGCCGTTTTATTCACATGCACCAGGGTCGACACTTGTCGCCCTGGAGACTGCATGCTTTCCACCAGCACACATCACCTTCCCTTGGTCAGGAACTTAGGATAAAAATATAAATGGCACATGTTCTTTTGGAATAATAATAAAATATTATTCCCAGGCTTAAGCCCCCTATGCTAAACACTTAGCCCCTTTTCCCACCTTCCAGCCTCTAATTCCTTGCCCTCTCTATGGATGCTTAGTCCCCCTTCATTAATTCATCGTGGTCGGTCTGCACCTGGCGGTGTTTACAAATTTTTATTAATTGTTCTGCATGATTACATATACAACAGCAGGCTCCTGGCCTTCAACACTTAGGCTCCCTGGCCTAACAAACACATAAGCCACCAGCTTATAAAAACTTGGCTCACCAGCCTATAAAACATAATTACAATCCTTTCAGAACATGATTTACGACATGGCTCGACCTTGGGGACACTACAATTCCCCTCCCCTTATTTCTTCACTGTCTTCAGTGTAACTTACACTGTCTCTGCAAGCCTTTCAAAGTTTTCAAAAAGATGCGGGTACTCTACCCACATAGCATCTGCATGCTCCCATGTCACGTCCTCAGGATCGTACCAGGTCCACTAGACCTTTACAATCTCTATAGCTCGATTCCAGAGCCGTTTTCTTTTCCTGTCCAATATGCGCACAAGATGCACTTGCAGGACACCCTCTGCTTCCACCTGAATCACATTCCAATCGATAACATGATTAGCATCAGGTACATATTTCTTAAGTAGCGAAACATGAAACACATTATGTACAGTCATAGATGCA
>SNQJ01S0271951.1:0-11647 GCA_010110895.2 Picea sitchensis | reverse complement strand
GAGTTGGCCTGATGCCAGGTAAGCCTGTGTGGTGCATTTTAGGGTTATAACACCCTCATGGTAAACCAGATGGAAACGCAGTGCATAAAGTGCACCGCCCCATTTCACTCGAGATAGTCTTAATGGGTGGCTAAAATACTGATGTGTTTGCAACCTAGGATTGAGTGGGATATCTGAGAACTGTGTGTTGAGAGTTATATTATAACTTATTAACGCAATATACTTCCATTCATGATTACGCAGGGAATATAAAAACTCATTCATTTAACACATCACTAACTATTGAAGACAAGAAAGGAATACATGCATTCAATCACATAACACATGCTTTACCATGGTTCACCCCCCTCTAGGCTACGTCCACAAAGATCTGGCTCTTAGCTCTTTTATTATAGTAGTTATGAACTACAACGTCACGCACTTTTTAACTCTTCTCAGTTGGGTTGGGATCTATTATGAGGCATACTATATCACACTAGGCTCCTTAGCCTGTGATCTAACCCTCAAGATCTACCCTCCTCAGTCCTCTCTAGCTCAACATATTACAAAATTAGCTCATACAACAAAATAGTACATCGCCTCCACTTCCTCACCTTGGTCTCTTCGCATTTCTCTCTCCTATATGAGACCCATGTATCTATATTTATACATTCCCGTCTCTTCATCCATTACAATGTGTTGCAAAAAACCTAACGCTAACATCATTAGGTCTTCCTTGCATGCGTGTGTGCTTCTCTTCCTTCCAGTTGTCGCTTCCCTTATGCATGCCTTCTTTCCCAAAATAGCCTTTCTTTCTGATTTTGCCTACTTCCAACACATTGTTTCTCTCTAACTTCAAATTTGACCAATTCTAGGTCTAAATTTGCTAGAACATATATTAAATTAGGAATATCTCACTACTTGGCCAAATTTCTCAATTTTTTGATGAATTTAACAACATGAATTGGGGATTTTTTCCAATTCCATGCAATTGCTTATAAATTTTACCATGGGCACTCTGTAACTTGAAATCTGACCACTTATAAATCAATTCTCTGTGAAATTTCACTTCAACTCAACTTTCTCAGCTCATCCAGGCTCAATGTTGAAAACTTGAGCTCTGATACCATATTGTAACATACCCGGCCACCCAGTCCAGGTCATACCACAGAAAATATTTCATGCTCTGATACCATATTGTAACATACCCGACCACCCAGGCCGGATCATTCCACCGAAAATATTTCATTCTCTGATACCATATTGTAAAATCCCCAACATCCAATTGAGCTATGCCACGTAATTTGTTTTTTGAACTGTATGCAAATTAAAACATATACACATAGAAACTCTTGTAGAACTTTATATATAAAACTTAAAATAAAAAAATACATTATGCAATACAAAAATTCATACAGAATAATAATAAAAATACACATGCAACACAAACATGAATAACCCATAAAAATAAATGCATACATAATAATGCAACATGTAATTTAACACAAAATGAACGTTTATCTTTGTAAAAATATCAACAATTGCGTGCATAAATTCCATGAACCTCCTAGCCTTAGACCACATTGCTCATCACTCTCAGCAGTGGCTCACCCCCAATCTAGGACTAAACTCCACCCAGGTAAAGGGATTCCTAACTAGGTTGATGTATCTTAGACAACAAGAAATACTCTATCATAGGTACCAACTCAAAATAATAGCCTACAGTCCCTCATTCCCCACATTCCTATCCCACCCCAAGAATTGTGCCCCTTCTCTGCTCAACAGTCCATTTTCTGCCCCACTTCCCTTCCAGGGCTTCAACAACAGGCCGGACAGGAAGTCTTAGAGCCCTATAGCTACATTTTATCACCTTCGGGAATCAATTCCTAACAATTCTCTCATATAGAGAGAAATTTCTCACGTGCCTGACAACCCGCCTCTTCAGTCTCCCACGGGCTTGACGAGCCACCTCTTCAGTCTCCCACGGGTGTGACAACCCACTTCATCGGTCCAACTCCCAAATTAATTAGGTATAGGTACGGGTACGAGTACGGGTACAGGTATAGGTGCAGTGATTGTAACAGAAAGGTGCGGAGGACAACTCAATGAGTGAGTAAATTATGATGGAATTAATGAATGAGAAAATGGAATAAGTCCAAAATATATGTATGCATGTTCCCAAATTGACACTTTTCATGTTGGGAGCTACTTTGGTCCACTTGTCCCCATCCTTAGAACTTAGGATAAAATAATTATCCATACTTTATACTTTAAGGAATATTAATATAATATTCATTTTTGGATTAATCTCCCTTATCCTTAACTTTTATCCCCCCCATTTCCCTAATTAGTGGAGTTTAGTCCCCCATACTCTTTTATCATGGTCAGTCTACACACAACGATGTATTTTATATTAATGATAATACATATAAAAAAATAGGCTCATTGGCCTTTAGCATCTAGGCTTTCCAACCTAATTCAACACATAAGCCTCCTAGCTTATAATAAATGGCTCACCAACCTATAAAACACCACATATACACAAAGGCTCCCTGACCTCAAAATTGTGTGCACTTAAGTTTGTTGTGCACGATATTATGGAATGTGCACACTTCATCATTTTAGTGCGCAGTACATGTGCACACTATGCCATTGAAGGTGCTTACAAAAATGATATCAGACAAGTCAATAGCTTAAGTACATTTGCATTTACATTTACAATTGGGTTTGGCCTAGGGGAATTACAGAAACTTTGGAACATACCTATGCTTAATGCGAGGAAGTGCATGTACACTTGGGGGGATGTTTCCTCTTAGGGTAGAGGGTGTCAAGTTGTAAAGGATATAAAAAAGGCTATCCTTTTCTAGTGACACAAATTTCCGAGGTAAGAGGCTTATAACGATAAATCGAGAACCAAAAATAGGCTCAATACTACAAGCAGGATGATGGAATACTCTTATACAAGAGGCTTATACCCAGGAGTACTCTTCTGGCCAATGGTGACTAGAGTATTTATTTTTCATAAGTAGTCTACTTGGTCCGAAAAGGGGTTAAAATTACACCAAATATATGTCCTTTCAAATCCATTTAACGAGTTTGAAAGAGACAAGTTCACTCGACAATCTTTTTCATTTTTTAGAGATTTGAAAAAGAGCTTAACCAAGACTTGGAGGATGTGATTATAAGAAACATATAACGGGGGAGGTCAAGGCTCTCGTGCAGGACTTCTAATGAAATCTTGCAACTCATTGATGGTTGACACAAGCTTGGGAGAACCCAAATCTTTCCAAACCAAGGATGATAAAATACTTGCAGAGAAGGAAGCCGAGGCTCTACAAGATCATTTCAATCAAAGGAAACCATCCTAGGACTTGGAGGGAGCATACTCAGAGTGGAATACTCCCTTGTTCAGAAGGTACATAAATAGAAATTCTAAGGACATGGTTGAAAGATTTATCACCCTCCAAAAGAAGAGTGGGATTGAACCATTATTGAATCCGACAATGTCACTTCCTTAGACTTGTTAATATCCAAGAGAAGAGTGGGATAGATCGAAGATTGCAGCAACACGACCATTTCCTAAACCATTGGTTGAATAGGATATGAGACAACATGTTCAAGAGACGCATCACTCTAAAAAATAGAAGTGATCTCAGCCGAATATTGCATCGACACGACTGTTGTATCAACCAAAGAAGGATTAGATTGTTGGGAAACCAAAGACGACTCAAAACCCAAAGGGCCATCACACAAGGAGCACACTTCTTGTACCATGAAAGTAGCAGGGCACACATGAGTTAGGTGACCTCCTTTGCAAAGTATACAAAGGAACTTGGTCTTACGTCCTATATGTCTAGGCTTCTCAATTGTATGAATTCCCTCTGCATGACTTGCATTGGCTGGTGACATGCTCCCAACATGACTTGCAGAGGCTAGTAGTTGATCTTCAACATGACTTGAAGAGGTTGATGACCTATCCCCAACATGACTAGCAGAGGTTGGTGATGAATCCCCAATATGACTAACATAGGTTGGTGATATTTGTGCAGTGTGACTAGAAATGTCTAGAATTGTGCCCCCAACATGACATGCATTGGCTAGTTGCTAGTATTCAACATGACTTGTAGAGGTTGTTGACCTATCTCCAACATGACTAGAAAATGTTGGTCATATAATTCCAGTAGGACTTGCAATGACTAGACTTGTTATTCTAGCATGACATGCAACGACTGGTTGTGGAATCAGAGACCAAGGTCCTGGGAAAGACTAGTTTTGAGAGATTATAGGCCAGGAAGGGTTATGGTATACACCATGGCCCTGTCCAACATGATAATATCCTCCTCCAAACTAATTCATAAAGGTTTTTAAGGGAATCATCACTGAGGAAGCCGCTTGCGAAGAGAAAGCGACATGGTAAGGGTTACTCAGATGAGGATATATGTTTCCCCCAGATGAAGGAACTCCATGAAGGGGGTTTCCCATACTATAAAACTGAATCCTCATAGATGAAACACCAGAGGACATAAGGAGGTCCTCCATGAGAAAATCATTCGTAGGAACCGACATAAAGGAAGAGGGATAGATGGATGGGATGTAATAAGTAGAAGGACCACCCATTTGAGCACTCAATCCTAGAAGAGCAGAGCTAGGATTGGGTCCAGAGGAAGTCTTAGCACTTAAAATTACATTCAAAAATATACCTTGCTGGAAGAATGTTGTTGTTCTTGTAGCACGCGAAAGATCACTTCTACAAGTGCGCTATTAGCAATTGATAAAATTTTCCAATTGTTATTGGTATTATGCAGGTTTATTATTTGGTTTTAGAAGTTTAACTATGCACTCAGGATTTTATAATATTTTTGTAATTTATTTATTAAAAATATAAAAATGAAAATTGGGCATTATGGTCAGCGATCCCAATATCGAAGTCACAAGTCAGGGCATCAAAGATTGAGCACCAAATATTATTTATCACTAAAGTTTCATTGTTTTTGTTTTGTTCACGGAAGCCAATCTCCATACATTCTCTAAGGATCAAGAGCTTGAAACCAAGCATCAAGCCCATTTTTCAATTCATGGGATCGAGCATTTCACCGCTTAGTCATGCCACAATTGACACCAAGCCAGAGTTCAAGTGACAAGGTGCCAAGGCTATGTGCTCATCCAAATTTCAATTTCCCATCACCAAATTTCCAATATTAATCTACTGCAGAAGAAATATAAACATTGAACCCTATCCGAGGATGAAGAAAATGCAGATTTCATCAGTTTAATTCATGCTACAAAAATATTGTTCTTTTGTATATCCTTTGGTTTGAAGACACTTAAGACAATATAGGAAATTTTTGCATTTAGTTATAAAGGTTCTTTTTCCCAAGCGAATAGTGTATTGAGAACTTCTATGTGTTGAGTGCTCAACACACCCTAAAAAGCCTTATGAAATTCTATCAATTTTTCAGTACCACTTGTTTTCTTTAACTGTCTAAATTGAGTTCACTTTGGGGTATGGTTTATTTTGTTTTTTTTTCATGACTCTTATCAATCAAGTTGGGTTTGTTTGAACTTGTTAAACGAAACATTGTGTCTAAAAGAACTTGACATCCTAACTAAGA
This sequence comes from Picea sitchensis, assembly GCA_010110895.2. Classification (NCBI taxonomy): domain Eukaryota; kingdom Viridiplantae; phylum Streptophyta; class Pinopsida; order Pinales; family Pinaceae; genus Picea; species Picea sitchensis. The sequence goes on along the minus strand of SNQJ01S0271951.1, from coordinate 6,056 downwards.
ATCTGCAGCTAACATTGTGACTAACGTGGTTGTGTTCAGCATCAGAAAAAATCAAGCAGGTAAAGTGGCCACACAGTTCCACTAATCATTGATCATCGATGCACCTTCAACATTGGAAGAAGGAGGATTTGGTTTGCGTGAGTTATTCACCATGAATTTTCAAGAGATGTTCAATCCCCATCGACGTCGGCAAAGTATGGGAGGGATAGACATTTACAAAATCCACAAAGAAACAATAGATAGCCAATGATCGATGTGCTTCCTTGGGTTTGAGGAAATCTAGAATGGTTAAAAAAATCACTTTTTTCTGCGATAAACATATCATCGATCGCTAAACCCTGATACACTTTCGGCATTGGGAATTTTTTGATAGAGTCAATCTGGGAGAACTTGGGTAGGTTTATATCCGATCACCAATCCTTGATAACATTTAGCATCGACGAGATAGGATCAGGTTTTAGAACGTTTATCTTAATAAAAGTCCTGATTCCAAATAACACGGGTAAACGAAGACGGTGGTCTCGAGTGCTATGTGTCTGTTTCACATAGGGGTGTTGTACGACCTAGTTTCATCTTGAATCATCTTAAGGTTTCTTTTGTCCTAGTCACACCTCCAAGTTAGCCTTGCCACATAAGCTCTTTATGGAAAAATTGTTCGGTGTTGAAGATTTTGCAAGGAGATATCAACGGAAAGTGTTCAAAGCAGAACCCTGACCCCCGACTCACTAGCTTGACTAATGAAATGATGGGATGTTTTCGGCATAAGATACGATCAGATTCTGGATTTTAATAGAATAGTTAATGCTTCATCTCGCATATGTTTCTACAATGTGTGCCAATTGAAATTTTTTTATTTGAAATGACCGATAGGACATGTTACAACCTGTGCCTGCGCCATCAATCTACGATCTAATTTAATTTTAAACGTCCTTGAATAATTGGCGACAGATTTAATATAACTACACTCATAATCTAAATTGAATGGATGATGCGACAAGGTAAGTTCATCCTTATTTAAATCTCTAGAATGGATTTGAAAATTTTCATTTTGCGCACAAGTTCAAATTCCAGAGCATCCGAAGAAGCAAAGAAAGCATCTCGAGATTGTGTTGATTCTTAGATTATCAAGACCAGGTTAAACAAGAAATAGAGATATGTGTTCAAGTTTGTCAATTCAGTGGTCGTAACTTGTTATATATACATCTGATTTCTTGCATAGTCTCTAAATATTTTCTAAGCTACAAATAAAATGCCTCCGAGAAATCCAACCACCAGACACTCGTCGAGAGAACCCAAGCTAAAGGAAATATAAACAGGTGAAGGTTATTATCCTGGTACTGCAAGGAAATTAGAGTAAGATCCCAGGGAAGAGACGGTCATATAAACCTCAACAAAGAAACATTTTGTTCAACCTCCAGTCTTAGGTGATACATAAGAAAACACCAGATCCAAAGTAATGCCCCCATATTCGGGAGGCCTATTCAACAGAATCATACTGGAGGAGTACCCAGAATGTATCCCACACAACAACCTGGATGTAAGGGCGCTTTACGACCAGGTGTTCCCAAATATCCAATGGTTATATTTGGATATGGTAGCCTGTAGAACCCCGGTTTTCCCATGCATGGAGGTTTAGAAGTGGTTATTCGACCATACGGACGGACATACATGCTTATGTTAGCACTCCAGGAAATTCTCGTAGGCTGTATATCAAAGATGCCTGGTAACTTAATATTTTTGGTAACTATTTTCTCAATAATAGGTGTGGGTTTGGATCAAGATGAATATCCTAATCGTTGGATTGTACCTTCAATACAGTCTATCTATATTCATGCAATACAAACCCTTCAGGAGCTATTATCAGATAGGTTTGTAAAACAAATGGATAAGAAAACCAATCAGTTAACTAGAACATACATACGCAATATATATGATGGGTCAACAAACTAGCCAGAGATGCTTATGATTCTTGCTTAACAGTCAAAAGTAAGATGACAGTTACCATGGGACCATTAAACATAGACAAAAGAACAATTTCAACTCATATGCATAGACAAAGATGAAGGAGAGTCTGGCAATAAAAAATTAAAGAAACTTGCAGGCTTAATATATTAAAGAAAGAGTCTTTTATACAACAACAATAGATTATATAACTCAAAATCGAACCCTCTGTTCATCAAATGTTCTTGTATTTATATCCTTTTACAAACAGTTTCCAGATCCTAGATTAATGGATCAAATTTTTCCAAATATAGAAAACCAATAATTGACCTAAGTAGACTAGATCAATTCAACTTCTCGACTGATCTTTATGTTCTTCAGATTCTTGGTAGATGTAGTAAGCCTTTTGAGGCTCCTAGAGCTCATGTGATATGGGAGGAGTCAAACTTGACACCTATTGACAGTCAACAGACTTATCTCCTTGACAATAGCTAACTGTTTCTTACCTTTTCTGTCTTTTAAAACATCTTCAAAACCAAAACAAACTCTTGATAGAGATGTCACTAATTATTTTTAATCGATTGGAACCATTTTTGAATCTTCTGAACAAGAAAAACTTGTATCTGTGCAAAAACATTAGCTTTCTACCTTATCAGTGCTTTCGGTAGCTAGAGAAAATAGAATTCAGGTCGATTAGCTACCAAAAGCTCTACTTTCGGTGGCTAATGAACAATCAATATGTTCACCTAAGGCACCCTAAGATTATCAAAATTTCAAAAATACCCTTGTCTCAGCTCAAAAATGCCTCAGGACTGATCTTTTTAGGCCTCTGTATCTTGCTCAAAATTTTTAGGGTTACTCACTTCTTCTAGTTCATTGCATTGAACTGCCACCTCTGCAAGGGTCTCAAGAGAAGCATGAGCTTGGTGTTTTGAAGCCATTGATTTTTTCCTCAAAGCCCTGACCTTTTTCTTCAAACCCTGGGCTACTCTCCATAAGCTGTTGTAGTCCTTTACAATCTTGTTTTTCTTTTTCTTCTCCTTTATGCTTTCATGGGCTAGTCTTTCCAAAGCTGAATTGCTTTCTGCAAAGTTTGTTGATAGGGTTTCATATGCGGTTTTTATTACCCTTTAAAGAACTTCTTGCTCGGCTAGCTTCTTCTTAAGCTTCTGGATTTCCTTTTATTTATTCTGCTTCACTCATTTGCTAGATGAGGCCTCTGCAATTTGTGGCTCTTATTCTTCTTGGGGAGTAGGTGATGGAAGGTTCTCATAACTTGTTGTGTATATGTCCACAAAAACAGAGTTGTCACGCCCTGTGGTAACTGAATCCTCGTGCCCTGTTTCCAACTGCTACTCTTCAGCTTATGAATCTATGTAAGGGAGATTGAGAATGTTTTTCTTCACTGGGAATTCATTGGCCTCTTCTTCCTCATTGTTAAAATTCATTTTCTTCTTCGTTTTGCCCAGCCTAGAGGAAGGAGAGGGTTGATTGACCGGGGTTGGAGAGATACCTCTTCTCCTCCTCTTTCCATTTCTGGGAGTGGAGGATTTCTTGGAATGAGGACTCTTTTTTCCCTCTGGATGAACCTCAGTCTAGAAATCATTTGGGAATAAGAAATAATTCCATTCTTTACCCTTTCTTTGCAATAGCTCACAGGTCCCAACAGTTTGAATAAACTATGGTGGGATAATCTACCTGCAACTTGACTAGGTTTGGCCTTGACTTGATGAGCCATCTTGGATAAGCTTCAGTGGAGAAAATAGGGTAGATTAAGTGGGTTTCTACCTTTCAAATGGTTTATAAGTTTGAAATGATAAATAATCACCCTTTTGTATCACCCTTCACAGGTAATATAAACCATTATAGCCTTCAATAACTGCTGCCATTTCTCTTCAAGGAAAGATGCAGGAATATCTTTCTTCCAAATCAAACCCCTATGTTTTGGTTTTAAATAGGTCCTGAATTCAACATTCTTAATCACAGTGGTTTTAAACCATTTCTCTCTAGTCGTGGGAAGCTTTGTAACTTCGGCTATGAGGGCTTCATCAATTTCGAATTCATCTCGACCGATGATTGCTTTCTTTCCATCGAAATTGAGAGCGAAAGCCTCTGCCACCTGTTGATGAAAGCTCTGTAATGTTTTGCAAAAATTGTAACACCCTGCATCCTTGAACATTTGACATACCTCGGTATGTGATTCTAGGTAACCAATATCATTAAGCTCCTTCCTCAGTGTCGACGTTCCTTTCTTCATTTTCCACGACATTTTTGCACACCTGTGATTAAAGGAGTAGATTTCAGGAAGAGTTACACCGTGTAAACTTAGCAAAAATTGGCTCGGCTGAGATAAAATTGACATAAATGGGGAGAGATTTTGAATGTGGCACTGATTGCAAGGAGTTCAGAGAAATAGTTGATGATATGTAGAAGTCATGGAAAATAACTGAAGTCAATGGGAAGTACATCGATGTATGACTTAATGATATAGCGATTAGGAAAGATTCACTCATATCATAGTGAGATAATATTTCTGGTCGTGAACGGTTCTTCCTCCAGTCCTTTCGACAGCTTGTGGAATCATGGAAATGTTGAACACGTCGTTTGAAACGTGTGATAGGAAGTGCTTGGTCTTTACCTCCTTCAACGATTTCGGTGGCTAAAATGGCCCTAGATTCCTTTATTTAATCTTCCGAAAGCTAAGGCTTTCAGTGGCTAATGAACAATCGATATGTTCTCCTAAGCCACCAAAACCTGAGATTTGAATTAGATCAAACACAAACTAAACAAACTTTTATTTAAAATTTATTACATGGGTAAAGCTTCGAAAAATGAACCTTTAAAAATTTAAAAAGTACCTTTTTAAAAGACTCACTATCACCTAAAATGAAAAATCTCGATTGATTTATTTGAGGAGATAACACTGGATCCTACTGGGGGTGAAAGCCTCCTTGTGAGGTTTCAAGAACCACATAACCAATTCCTTTCCTGAGAAAAGAAAATTTAAAACTATCTATTAGTGTTTCCATTGGTCATGGAGTTATTTTGTAAAAACAAAAAGATGAAAAATAAAATTACAATGAAAAGGCTCCAAAGCCTTAGATAAAATAGAGTTTCAGAAAACACAGGTTAACTGGGCCACCAAACATTTCTTCACCTCCCAGACTTTGCAAAATGAAGGTGTTGTTGTGTTGTACTTGAGTTATCATGAAAGGACCGGTCCACAAAGAGTTAAACTTGTCTTGTTTGCCTTTATCTTGTCTGAGGGCGTCCCATTTCAGAACCCAATCACCAACCTGAAAATCATTCACCTTTGCCTTTCTATCAAAAGTGTCCTTGATCCTCTTTTGATGAGCCTCTGATTTTTCCACCAACTGTTCTCTGACCTACTGCAGTTCTACCAAGTCAAGCATTCTTCTTACCATATCATTTGATTCAGTTTTCTCTTCCTGAAAAAATATAGCCACTGGTAAAACTAGCTGAATAGGGAAAATGGCATCAATACCATAGACCAGTTTGAAGGGAGAAGTTCCTATGGATTTCTTGTTAGTTACTCTGTCTGCCCAAAGAGAAAACTTTAGTTTAGAATACCAACTCTTTTGATTCTCCTCCAACAACTTTCTGATGATTCTGATTAGACTCTTATTGGATGACTCTGCAAGGCCATTACCTTGAGGGTAGTAGGGGGTAGAATGTACCAATTGAATGCCCGTTGATTTGCAATGTCAACCAATGTAACACCCTACCAAGATTCTAAACAATTAATCTTTCATTTTATACACAATGTAACACCCTACCAAGATGCTTTAGCATTAATTCATTGATTCTTATTTACCCATTTCTTTTACATCTTCTCAATGATAAATCTAATAAAATGATGAAATAAGTAGTAGGCTAACTTTAAGTTTTAAGAACTTAAAACATAAGTATACCCAAAATATCAATAAAAAAATATCACTGAAAAATACCTCTTCCTTAGTTTGTAGAAGCTCATCAGTTGTAATGTAGTCCTGGGCGCTTCCAAGTATTCTTTTCCCGCTTGCCCAGAGTGAAACAACGGAATCCTCCCTGCCAACTAGGAGCCTAGCTGGCTTCCTAGCTCCAAGAAACCTTTC
>SNQJ01S0271950.1:0-11598 GCA_010110895.2 Picea sitchensis | reverse complement strand
AGTGAAGCTGCAGGTCCCAGTCCTAGTCCCAGAGGAACGATTACAGAGAGAGTAGAGGACATACTCTCAGGTAGTGAGACAGATAGTGCTTTGTAGAAAGCACATAGAGCTATCACATGATTGTGCAGATTAAGTTGCAGCTAAGAATGTGTACCATGTTGGTACAGAGTGATGTGCGAATCTGATTTGATGTTGAAGATAGAAAGACTCATGTCTACAGGTTGAAGAAGGCTCTATATGGATTGAAGCAAGCTCCTAGAGCTTGGTATGACATAGTTTATAGTTTCCTGACGAGCTTGGGATTTACTAAGAGTAAAGTTGATTCCAACCTTTACTTCAAGGTTATGAATGATGATCCAGTTATATTGCTGCTGTATGTGGGTGACTTATTCTTAACAGGAGAAGAAAATCTCATCATAGATGTAAGAAGAAGCTCGTTGCAAAATTTGAGATGAAAGACCTAGGCCTGATGCATTATTTCTTAGGTCTTGAAGTTTGGCAGAGCCTAGAGAAGATCTTCCTTAACTAAGGGAAGTATGTAGTTGAAATACTGAAGAGGTTTGATATGTTGGAATGTAAATCCATGAACACACCCATGGAAACAAAGTTGAAGCTCCTAGTGGATACTTCATCAGATTTGGTTGATGCTACTCTATATAGACAGATCATTGGATCGTTGTTGTATCTGACAAATACCATGCCAAATATATGTTTTGCTGTGAACACCTTGAGTCCGTGTCTGGTAGATCCCAGACGTGTTCACCTTATTGTTGGAAAACATGTGATGAGATACCTTAAGGGTACGTTGGAATATGGTCTCTGTTATACTGGAGATCATGACTTCAGACTGTATGGATATACTGATTTAGATTGGGCTGGAAGTGTTTCTGATAGAAAGAGAACTTCAGGATGTTGTTTTAGTCTGGGGTCAACTAAGACTTCATGGCAGAGCAGGAAGCAATCCAGTATTTCTCTCAACACGACATGAGCATAATACATTGCAACATGTTTTGCTAGTTGTGAAGCCATATGGCTTCAGAAGTTGTTGACATGTCTATTCGATATGGAGATGAAAACCACACTGATTCTATGTGATAACCAAAGTTGCATAAAGATGACAAAGAACCCAATGTTCCATGATAAGTCGAAGCACATAGAGATCCGATATCACTACATTCATGATATGGTGAAGAGATGAGATGTAAAACTCCAATATGTTGGCACAAATGAGTAGGTTGCATATGTGTTGACCAAGCTTCTATCTCGTGTAAAATTTGAATACTTTTGAGACAATCTTGGTATAGTCCGAAAGGACCTCACTCGAAAGGGGAGTGATGCTAATGATATTATGGTATCCTGACCAACAACGGGGTAACTCCGTCAAGATTTTATATCCTAGGGGAATCATCTCTGGGAAGATTGCAAAGGTCCGGTAAGGATGGTTTTTCAGAGTACCTATACATGTATATTCCAGCTGTGGGTAATAGTGGTAGCTCCGTTAGGATTTTATATCCTAGGGAATATTTTGATTCCTAGGCAGACCCCGAAGGTCCGGTATGGACAGTCTATCAGAGTACCACGTGGTAGCTCTGTTAAGATTTTATATCCTAGGGAATTTTATAATTCCTAGGCATATCCTGAAGGTCCGGTAAGGACGGTCTGTCATAGTACCACACAATGTTGTTGTTGCACCTGCCTCATTCTATTTCCATATGATGATGATTTTGTTATCTCAACCTCGTGTTGATGATGTTGTCATCTTAACCTCATGTTGATGATGCTGTTGTCTCAACCTCGTGTTGATGATGCTGATTGATTCAACCTCGTGCGGTTGATGATGTTGTACCAGGCTCGTGCTGTTGATGATGATGTACCAACCTCGTGTTGGTGAGATTGTTGCTCTAGCTTCATGCTATTGATGCTGATGTTTTTTTAGGTAGCTAAAGNTTAGATATAATAAATGTAAGAGGACTTCTTAGAAGGTTCTATTGCTAGAAGATTCCTCCTCTAGAATGTTCTTAGGTGATGATAGCACTATATAAAGGGGTTCGGGCAATGTAATGAGATATGAGGAGAATTATTGTATTTGGAGCAGTAACTCAATAAGAGGATGCCCCCTCGAAGAGGCAAGTGAATAGGAGATTATCCCTTCCATAATAGGATCCATTGTATGGTGTTGCCCTACCCTAAGGGTTTGATAGTAATAAAAAAGATTTTGCATATTGCTCTTCTATATCTATTGTGGTGATTTTTTATTTTGTTATTTGGTTCATAACATGTTTCAACTTCATGCCGATGATGATGATGATGATGCTATTCTAGCTCCATGCTGTGAACGATGATGATGATGATGCTACTCCAACTCCATGCTATGAAAGATGATGTTATTGATGATGAGAAAAACTTTCGATGATTTGTAGATATGCCAGTCAATGTTCCAGATGTTGATGATGTTGTTTCCCTCTCTCTCTCTTGATGATGTTGTATTGCGTTATGTATGTGGAATATCCTTTTTGTTAAGGGGTATTGTTGAAATATTGTAACTGTGAAGACTATTCTAATTATAATTGAGTTATTATCATATAGATCAATCCCCTTTTTTGGATTGATCATGTTGGGACTTATGTATGACCAAATTCCATTTTGTGGATTGGTCAAACCATATTTATATGGTGGTAATTGAGAAGTCAGCCCCTAGGGTTTATTAAAGTGGTTTTAACCACTATTGGGAGAAGTTGGCCCTGCTTGGTGAAGAGACACAACCCTAGCGCCCATCAGCTAGTATAAATAAGAGAGGATGGTGCCTCATTCACTCAGTCACTCAGTCACTCATCTAGTGCACAAGTTTTGGAGGTAGCTGCAGTTGCAAGAAGACAAATATTCTCTAGTGTTTTTGTCTTTAGTCTTGGCATTGTATTGGAAATCTATTATTGAGGAAGTCTTTGTCGGGTTTTCTCCCCCATGAGGGTTTTCCAGGATAAAATGTTGTGTACATTGTGATTGTGTTTCTTTCAATGATCCTACTTATGCTATTATTGTCTAGTAAATTGAAAAGAACTTAGTAACAACTCTAAATTTAACACATATACCAATACAAAATTTAGGAAAATGGGTTGAATTAATATACATGGATAATTCCCCCTTGGACCCCCCTATTAGGAATTCTCTTAGACCCTACCCTCTCTTTTGGATTAATTCATCCCCCATCTCTGTTCATGTCCCCTTAGCAACTGACATCACATTTTATTATTTAAAATTGAGAAATATATTTCACATATACATTGCTTTGGCCATAGCCACACATTATATCTACATAAACATTAATTAAACTGTGGATTATAGTGGGGATGTTACATTTCCTCTCCCCTACAATTTTGCATCATCCTTAATGCACACAATGTCGATATACATATATGCAATTTGCATCATAATACTTAAAAAATAAATTCTGCAATTTCACAACTCCAACAACAGTTCTAACCATAATCTCTTGTTCCTCTCAACCCGCCAATCCAAGGAATGCATCCTTCGTTTATCAGAGCCAACCCAAGGAATGTACCATTTTTTCTCAGTGATAACCCATGGAATGTGCCATTCTTTTATCAATCCCCCCTAATGTAGTTGGATAGGACTATGAGATGTGGTTCCAGAACTCTAGCTGCTTAAAATGGAGTCGTGCATTTTGTTTTCTTCAAAACTCTAAAAAATTTGCGGGTATTATTCTTGCATGTTTTCTACATGCTCCCATATAGCATATTCAAGACTATAGCAGGTCCATTGAACCTTTACCAACCCTATGCATTTGTTCCTGAGCACTTTGAATTTCTGGTCTAGGATGCATACTCGTTCCACTCGAAAATCCCCTTCGTGCTCCACTTGGTTCACATTCTAATCAATTATGTGGTTAGGGTCAGAAACATATTTATTTAATAATGACACATGAAATACATTATGCACTCTTACGTTTGCAAAAAATGATAGCTTGCATGCAACTAGCCCTATCTTTTCTAAGATTTCAAAAGGTCCACAATATCTTGCTGCCAACTTTGGGCAACTTCCTAGCTTTAACAAACTTCTCTTTGTATTCACTTTTAAGAACACATGTTCTCCCACTTTGAAATGTTTAAACACTATATTCTTGTTTGCATAAATTTTCTGCCTATCCTAGGCAACCTTTAAATTCTGCTTAATCTTTGCCATATTCTCTTCCATTTCCTTTAAAAAATCTGGCCCAACAACTGCTCTGTTTTCCGGGTTATCCCAACTTACTAGAGTGTTACACTTCATGCCATAAAATGCTTCAAATGGACTAATTTTTAATAAGGCTTGATACATCAGACTTTGATGACTGATCCATCACATACATTCTAAGCATGTCCTCAATTATTCTGTTAGTCCTCTCTGTTTGTCTATATAACTCTGGGTGATATGTTGTACTGAGATTTAGATTTGTCCCAAAGCCTTTCAACAACCCTTCCAAAAATTGGATGTAAACTTTGGATATCTATTCGAAACTATTTCCTTAGACATTCCATGTAGCTTAGCAACTTCCTTCATATAGATCTCTGTAATATTTCCCGCCTCGTGTGTTGTCTTCGCTGGAATAAAATGTATTTCCTTAGCTGATTTATCCACCACCACCATTATGGAATCATGATGCTTCAATGTTCTAGGAAATTTTCTAATAAAATCCACTATGACAAATTCCCACTTCCATTCCGGAATGGGCAATGACTGTAACAACCTAGCTGGATGCGTATGTCCTATCTTCACTTTCTGACACTCTAGACATCTAGCTATGTAATTAACCACTTCTTTCTTCATTCATGGCCAAAAGTATTGGCTTCTTACAACTACAATTGTCTTCTAACATCATGTGTGTCCAACATATAACACATTATGCACTGCACTCTTAGCACTGCATTTTTCATTTCATTGGATTTCGACACATATGATTTTCCTTTGTACATGAGAATTCCATGTTCTTTCATCTCATAATAATTAAATTTCGGCTGGAAATTACCTTGTTGTAATGTTTCTTTTATTTTTAGATATTGCTAATCTGAATTTGTTGCTACAATTATTTGATCTTTCAAATCAATTCTGTACATGTTGATGGCTGCAATATGTACTTCATGAGCTCTCCTGCTGAGTGCATCATCCATTTTATTTTCCTTGCCTTTGATTTTCTTAATCTCAAAGTCATATTCACTAAGGAATTCAAACCATCTAGTTTTCTGTAATTTAATGTTGGTTGTCTAAAAAAATGTTTCAGACCACAGTGGTTTGTCCTTACTTGAAATTTCATTTCCATGAGGTAATGTCTCTGTTGGTTGTGGAGCCTGATTATCTTCCTGATTCAAAGGTCTTTGTTTTCAGTCGTGTTTATACCCCATGAATACTTTACACCCCGTAAGAATGTACACTCCTCCACGCGGGGGAGTGCAGGGGGGGTTACTCCCCCTTGTGGGGTCCCGAGGAAAGCGGGCCTCCGAAGGAAAAAATGCCTTATAAATGTATATTGTAATTTCATAGTAAATATAGATTGTTCATTATAAGGTCACATATCTGATGGTAGAAGTTATGTCAAGGTTTTTTTCCCTAGAAGGCAACCCTGTTTTATGAGGGAAATGTATTGCGAATATTGTATCCTTAGTGAGGAGATTGTGAGAGAAATAATAGGAAGTTACAACAGGTGTGATTTATGTTGTATCCCTTCATTTGATGGATAATAATAAATGAAGGGCCTAGAAATTTCTTTGGTGGACGTAGCCCACACTGAGTGAACTACGTATATCTGTGTCTCTATTGTATTGTGTATCTTCTGTGTTTTATTTCCGCATTTGTTTTATTTTATTTCCATGGGATCATGTTTTTATAACAACTTGTATCCGAGCGAAATGTAACTCGTAGGAAAAGAGGGTTCCTGGTTCAAGTGGGAGCAATGGCAGAAGATGGAAAGTTTAGGGTCGAGAAATTTAACGGAAAAAACTACCAGTTATGGAAGATGCAGATGGAAGATTATTTATATCAGAAGGATCTATTCCTACCATTGGGTGGAATAACAAAGAATCCTATGGCCATCAAGGATGAAGAATGAGAGGTTATTGACAGAAAGACACTAGGAACGATACGGCTGAGCCTGACAACATCGGTGGCTTTCAATATTTCAAAAGAAAAGACGACGAAGGGGAGCTAATGGGTGCATTGGCTAAACTGTATGAAAAACCCTCAACATCCAATAAGGTATTTTTAATGAAGAGATTATTTAATATGAATATGTCAGAAGGTGGGCCTATTGTAGATCATTTAAATGAATTTAATACAGTTACTAATCAACTAAGTTCTGTAAAATTGGTCTTTGATGATGAGGCCAAGGCTCTTCTAATCTTGTTCTTATTGATCCGGATTTTATGAGCAGAATGAAATGAATACATATTATTATCAAAATATTATTAACACAGAATAACAAATATACAATAAATCTAGTTTCTATTCAATAAGGAAATAAGCTAAAACTGTAAAATGTAGCAGAAAACAAGCTTGCTAGAATGGTGACAACTTATCTCTAAGAAGAGATGTGATGGCTATGCTCATTCACAATAAAATGATTAAAATGAGGCTCTGAAGGAATTTTTACAATAAACAAGAATGTCAAAAACCATATACATCCAAAAACCTAACCCTAGGAGATGAAGCGCCAAAAGTCATGTGGGCCTCGTTTGGGTAAGTTAGTACATCAACTTCTCGGGGTCGTAACTTTTGCATACGATATCTATTTTAGGCGCACGATAGCCCGTTGGAAAGGTCTATCCGAGGAATACAATTTTTCCATTAAAATAATAATTTGCCAACAACTTGACTATGGCGATCTATTAAAACGTTGTTTAGGGCCTCAAAATGACCCCGAAAGTCAGGGACCCGAAAACTAGGAAAAAACTGTCAAACTGGAAAAATGGAAAATGAGAGAGTTAGAATAGGTGGGAGGCCACTGACATCCTTATGGATCAATCCTCCCCCCTTAGGAAGCAAATGTATCCATTGCGCTGAGTGCCCCTATAAGATGAGGAAATTTCTGTTGAATTTGGCCCCGGGTGAGCCACTTGCGAGTGCCTTTGACATGTTTGTCCAAAATATGATCATTGGATTCCTGTTGTATGCAGTCAGGGTTGAGCTATGTTGATGTCAAATGTTTTTCCATCTTTGAGGTGTCTAATAATGGTGGGAAATAAGGTCGAAGGAGATCCACGTTGAACATTGGGTGCATGCCAAGGAAAGGAGGAATACTGAGCTCAAAAACATTATCACCCACAACCTTGGTGATGGTGTAAAACCAATAATGGAGTGGGAAAATATTCTGATGGGGTCCTCTAAGGTGTTCTTTCTGCGAGTGCAACCAAACTTTTTCACCCACCTGAAACTTATGTGGCACTCGGTATTGATCATGGTGTTTCTTGTACTTGTCACTGGACTTCTGTAGGATATACTAACCCTGTTGGCAGATTTGCTGGATCCGTTGAATGAACCAGGTGGATTTGACAACTTCAGTTGGAGTAGGATATGAGTTGGTCGAGGTGACCGTAATGGGTAGTGCAACATCTATGGGACCCAATGGTTGGAATCCCAACCCCACCTGAAAGGGGCTATGGTCGGTTGAGCTATGCAGGGCTCGGTTGTAGCTATACTAAACGTAGGGAAGAATCTCATCCCATGTGCGAGGGTGCTTGGAATTATACATGCGTAGGATATGCATGATCTTTCGATTTACGACCTCAGTTTGGCCATCTGTTTGGGGGTGGAAGGCCATGGATTTGGTGAGCTTTGTGTCTAGCAGTGATGAGAGACCCGACCAGAATGTGCTGAGAAATCGACTGTCCCGATCTGAGACAATGGTTTGTGGGATTCTAAAATGTACCCAGACTCATTCAAAGAAAACCTTGGTAGTGGCCTCTGTTGTGATGCTCTTCTTGTAGGCGGCCATAATCACCATCTTAGAAAAGAGATCAACAACCACAAAAACACAGTCATTTCCCCGCTTGGTGGACGGGAGGCCTGACATGTAGTCCATTGAGATGGATTCCCATGGCTTGTCGGGAGTAGGCAGGGGGGTGTACATGCCCTGTTTCTTAGTGGTCGGTTTGGCAATAGCGGAGGAAGTGAAAGACCTTCTATACTTGCTGACCTCCTGTCGAAGTTTCGACCAGTAGAAATGTTTCTGTAGCATTGCCACTACCTTTTCGACACTTAAGTGTTCTACCACCCGACTGTAGTAGGCTTCCCAGATCAGTTTCGCTCACTCGCTTGATGGAACACAGATATGGCCCAGATGACACAACAACCCGTCCTGAAGATGAAAATTAGCGACAATTGCGTTTGCACCCAACATTTTGTATGTGGTGGCAAAGTCTGTGTCTGTCTCATAGATTTGGGGCCATCCAGAGGTCTCATGGCCATAAGAGTCTAGCATCATGGTGAGTGTCATGACTGGAGCTCTGCTGAGGCAATCAATGACATGGTTGGTGCTTCTTGTTTTATATTTGATGTTGAGGTGGAATTGCTGCATGTATGTGGACCACTTCTGATGGCGGTCATTCTACAATTTGCCTTGTGTCTGCATGAACTGCAATGGCTTATGATCAGTGTGGATGACTGTCTCCTTCCAAAGAATGTAATGTCTGCGTTGGAGACAGGATTGCACAATGGAGTACATTTCTTTGTCGTAAGTAGGGTACTTACAAACAACATCTGATAGTGTCTCACTATGATAGGCCACGGGGTGGCCGTGCTGAGTGGGAACGACGCTCACAACATAGTCTGAAGCATCTATCTTGATCTCAAAGGGATGCTGCAGGTCCGGTAGTGAAAGTACTGGGGTTGATCACAAGCGCTGATTTAAATCATCGAACGCTTGTTGTTGGGACTGGCCCCACACAAATTTTGCCTTACCACCACCCCTGGTTACTTGGTTGAGGGCCGATGCAATATGGGATAATCCCAACATGAACCTGCGATAGAAATTGGCAAGGCCTAAGAAGCTCTAAAGCTCAGTGAGTGTGGTTGGGGTTGGCCAATCACGTATGACTTAGATCTTGGATGGATCCACATGTATGCCATGGCGATCAACGATGTAGCCCAAGTAATGGACCTTGTCCATGACGAATGAACATTTTTCCAAGTTGGCGTATAGTTGGTGTTATCTTTAGTGAGGAAATGCGAAGGAAAAGTACATGTGAGACATCAGGTAATGCATTAAACATGGAGAATAGGGGAAGACAAAAGGATAGAGGAAATGGCTCAGGGAACCACGAGAATTATAGGAAGGGCATATCCAAATCTAGACTTGGAAAGATAGAGTGTTGGAATTGTGGGAAGAAAGGACATATGAAGAAAGACTGTAGAGCTCCAAAGAAACAAAGAGATGGACAACAGGAGAAAAATCAGGAAGCAAATGTAACATGTGATGTGTTACAAGATGATTTGATTATTTATGTAGATAATATTTCCGAGTCTTGGGTAGTAGATTCAGGGGCTTCATTTCATGCCACACCCCATAGGAAACATTTTCTAGATTATGTTAAAGGTGTTTTGGACAGGTTCATTTAGGTGATGATGCACTATGCAAAATTGTTGGAATGGGAAAGGTAAAAATAAAGCAAAACAATGGAAACCAATGGTTGTTGAAATAAGTAAGACATGTTCCAGATCTAAGGAAAAATCTAATTTCAACAGGGCAGTTGGCAAGTGAAGGTTCTATATCCATATTTACAGATAAGGTGTGGAAGGTCACCAAATGATCATTGGTGATAGCAAAATGAGAGAAGGTAGGTACATTTTATTTATGTACTGGTAATACTGACTCTTCTATCTCTTTAGCTTCTACATGAGTAGATACAAAACTATGGCATCATAGGCTTGGACACATGAGTGAGAAGGGGATGAAGATACTTCACAAAATAAATTTGTTGCCAGATCTTAAACAAATTGATTTGGATTTTTGTGAGCATTGTGTTTATGGAAAACAAAAGCGATTCAGATTTCTTAGAGTCAGAAAAGAAAAGAAGAGTGAAAGGTTAGGGCTTGTGCATATAGATGTATGGGGACCAGATCATGTATCATCTCTTGGTGGCTCTCGTTATTATGTTACTTTTATTGATGATGCAACTAGAAAAACTTGCGTTTATTCCATTCAACAAAAATCTGATTTTTTTGATACTTTTAAGAAATGGAAAGCTTTTGTTGAGAATGACACATGAAAAATGTTGAAATGTCTCAGATTAGAAAATGGAGGTGAATATTGCAACAAGAAGTTTTATGACTAATGTTCATACCATGGGATTTGTAGAGAGAAGATAGTTCCAGGAACAACACAAGAAAATGGTGTGTTAGAAAGGATGAACAGGACAATCATGGAGTGTGCAAGGAGTATGCGATTGCATGCTGGTTTTCCCTTACAGTTCCGGGAAGATGTTTTAGATACTGATATTTACTTAATAAACAAAGGACCTTCAAGATCTTTGGATGGTATAATTTCAGAGGAGGCATGGACAGGTAAAAAGGTAAACTATTATTTTTTGAAGACTTTTGATTGTGAAACATTTTTCCATATTGATAAAGAAAATAGAACAAAGCTTGAGGAAAAATCCAAGAAGTGTACCTTTATTGGATACAGTGTTAATGATTTTGGTTATCACTTATGAGATTATGAAAATAAAAAAATCATTAGGAGTAGAGATGTCATATTCAATGAGAAGGTTATGTACAAAGATCAGTTGCAGGGAAAGAAACAGGAAAAATAAAAACCAAAATACACAGTGCTTTATGAGATCACTGAAAAAAAATTCCAAAGATACCAGAAAATCAAAATGTACAACAATAGGAGAAACAAGTATCTCAAATGCCTGCAAGTGTTGTTAGAAGATCTACCAGGTTATGTAGACCCCCTGAACGATACTCTCCTTCATTGTATTATTTATTTTTGACTGATTTTGGTGAACCATAATGTTATGAAGAGACAATGCATGTAGACACTAAAAACAAGTGGGAGAAATGAATGAAAGAGGAAATGGATTCCCTGGTAAATAACCAGACTTGGGATTTGGTTCAGTTGCTTGCAGAAAGAAGAGAATTGCAGAATAGATGGGTTTACAATTTGAAGGAAGAAAATGGAGGAAAAAAGAGGTACAAGACTAGACTTGTTGTAAAGGGGTTTGCACAAAATAAAAGTATAGATTTTGATGAAATATTTTCTCCTGTTGTTAAGATGAATTCAATTAAGACTATTTTAAGTCTTGTGGTAATAGAATATTTACATCTTGAACAATTAGATGTAAAAACAACTTTTCTCCATGGGGATTTGGAGGAAGGGATTTATATGCAGCAACCACAGGGGTATGAGGTCAAAGGGAAGGAAAATTTGGTATGCAGGTTGAAGAAGAGATTGTATGGCCTAAATAAAGCTCCAAGGCAGTGGTATTTGAAGTTTGACAGGTTTATGGTAGAACAAGGTTATAGTAGATGTCATTCTGATCACTGTGTTTATTTTAAAAGGCTAGAAAATGGAAGCTATATTATCTTGCTATTGTATGTAGATGACATGCT
>SNQJ01S0271948.1:0-15764 GCA_010110895.2 Picea sitchensis | reverse complement strand
TCCCTACTAGTTATTCACTTCTTTTGGACATGATTTACTCTTTTTACCCCCTCTTGTCGAGGATTACACTTTTCTAATAAATTATGCAGTACTTGTAAGGAATTTTATCACTCAATAATTTGACAAAATCTCCCAAAACATTTCTGAAGTCACTTACTTGTTCCTAGGACTGCTCTTGATTGGTCTGATCAAATAATGAAGGAATGTCATAGACTGATATCTCATCTACTGGCTTCATTCCTGAAGTGGACACAATATTTTCCTTCAATATATCTTGTTTGGCTTCTTTGAATATCTCTTTCTCCTTGCGCGCCTTAAACTTCTGTTCAGGCACTAAATTCTTCCTAACCCACTCGTACTGGTCCTAATCCTTTTTGGTTGCATCTTATCCTATCTTGGCTCCACCTCTAGTCACTATGTTAATATTCTTCCTATCTTCTTCTATTTTTCCCACACTGATCCATTTTACGTTCTGATTAGTTTGGTTCCTCTTGTCTTGTACCTTTATCAAAAGTATTGGACAATCCTTCGTTTCATGGTCTACTGCGTGACCGTACATACATGTCGCAGGTGGATGTGGGTTGTCTCTAGCATAGTGCACTGGTTTCTGACAGTTATGACACACTACTGGTCCTTGATCTCCTCCTAAGCCTCTTCCTCCACGACCTCCTCCTCTAAATACTCCTCTGTTACCCTGATTCTCTCTGCACGGTGTGTTATATTGAGGTCCTTGATTATACTGCGGCTATGGATTATTGTATTGTTCTGGTATTGCGCATTACTGTGAAGGATTATACTGTTGTTTCCCTTGAAATTGTTGGACATTATATTGTGGTTGTGCTGCAAACTGTTGCATAGTATTGTACTGTGGTTGTTGCAAAATGTTATACTGTAGCCGCTGCACATGTTTTCTTTTTACATGTTCATCCTGCACCATCTATGTATCTACAATCCTTTCTTTCATCATCTACATGGTTTGATAGTTCTTGTCTTCGTGTCCAACTGACTTACAAAAGTTACAAAATGTACTCTTCGGAACTGTCTAATATTTCTGCATCAGGGGGAAAGGATACTTCAACTGTGGTAAAAATGAATTAACAAACAAATTTCTATGGTGTGTATCAATAATGGTGTATTTTAACTTACCTTTTAACCTCTTGAATTTATGGTCCTCTTCCCAAACTGATTTTCCTAGTTTCTGCTTGATCTCTATCATTTCATTCATAAACTGATCTTTTGAACTTGGCTTCTGAAATTCATTTATTAACCACCTCTTCACATATGTTGTAGTTGTAGGTGTTCCTGTTGGGTTATTTGTTGAGAGACCCATGTACCAATCTAATGTGTGGTCTCTAAAAGTGATTTCCAACTGCACAACCTTTATATCCTCGCCTATAATCTGCTTTGCTACCTATATATTCTCACAGATGAAAAAATGTTTTTATGGGTCATCTAACCCATCCCCTCGGAACTATGGTAACCTAATAGTTGGATCTTTTCCTGCCATTGTGAAATTTTCTGAACTACAACCTCCGCGCAGTGTAGATACTTGACTACTACTTGTTGAACTTGCACTTCTACTATTGGACCCACGTCCAAGAAAAAATATTCTACCACTGATCACTTATTGGTTAACTTTGTTTTCTTCTTCAATTGTGTTAGTCGCACATGGGGTTATGGGTTCCACACTAATTTGGATCTATAATGGAGAGCCTTCTTCTGCATTGGACCTATGACCTTTGGTTTTCCTCTCATATGTTGTGTGCAAGATATCCTTAAATTTGAAATAGGTTGCAAAGTGTCTCGACTGTTGGAAACTGTTGGAGTTTTTTGTTAGCTGATCCTTCCACTTTCTCCTTGAATTTTGGAAATAAAGTGTTGTCATATGTTGATTGATCATTTGACTACCACCTAATATTCCAAATATGGAACTATTGATTTCATCCCCTTTAACTTTGCCTTTGTCTCCAACTGCCTGCCTTGAAATCTGTAGTTTTTTTTCAATTTTGGATTCTCAATATATAGGCCCGAGAACAAAACTTTTCTTTAAAAGCCAAATAATTTTTATTTCCCCAAAACATATTTTTTGTCTTTGGCCACACTGGTGCCAACAACTAGTACACTAGCATTACGAAACTTGAAGATGCTACAAAAGTTCCAAATTTGACTGGCGCTACAAAAGATGAATTATCACAAATTATATAGTGCTAACATGAAGAACCAAAGTTTGAAATAATTTCAGCATCTCAGAGGCAGGCTAGCCAGACAGTTGAACAATTGCTACACTGTTATCATGTAGCAGAAGCAGAAGAACGAACATAAGATAATCCACACAATATCCAAATCCTATAAGTATAAGGTGAAATGGAAGAAGGCCCCAAGATGGATTCATAAGATTATGATGCAACATTAAAGATCAATAAGGTAAATATTGGAACTGTAGATAACATAAAAATGGCTAGTATTGGAGATTATTGGGATCATCAGATAGTAGAAAGGATCACATAATTACTGCATGAATACAATGACTTATTCCCAACAACATTCTCATAGATGAAGGGGATAGAAGGAGATCTAGGAGAGATGAAGATCCCATTAAATCCATAAGTAAGACCTATCAGACAGATGTCGTATAGATTGAATCCAATATACAAAGAGAAGGTGAAGACCGAAATTGATAAAATGCTAGAATCTTGTGTTATAGAACCTATAGAAGAGTCAGAATGGATCAGTCCTATGGTGGTATAGGAAAAGAAGCAAGGAGGGATCAAGATTTGTGTAGATTTGAGAAAATTGAATGATGCTTTCCTACAAGATCATTTTTCTACCCCATACAGACGAAGTTTTGTAATATGTAGGGGGTCAAGAAGCTTATTCTTTTACAGATGGATTTTCAGGTTATCATCAGATAAGGATAGCACCAAAAGATAGACACAAGACAACATTTTCTATAAAGTGGGGCTCATTTCAGTATACAGTTATGCCATTTGGATTGAAGAATGCAACAACCATTTTTTCAAGAGTAGTAGTAGCAACTTTCAAGGACTTTATTCATAAGTTTTTGGAGGTTTACTTGGATGATTGGACAATGTTCAGTTCATTGAAAGACTATGTTGAAGTATTAATGCTGAAGTTGGATAGATGCAAACAGTGTCAGATCTTATTAAATATTAGGAAGTGTATTTTCAACGCACCTTTTGGCATTTTGTTAGGGAATGTGGTGTGTAAACTGGGTCTGTTGGTTGATCCTGATAAAATTGCTATCATATTTAACTTACCACCACCAAAGTTAGTGTGCCAGTTGAAGAGTACATTGGGCCATATAGGATATTATAGGAAATTCATAAGAGGATATGCACAAATCACCGTGGCAATGGAGAAACTACTGAAGAAGGATACTAAGTATTATTGGAATGACGAATTCCATAAGAGTCTAGATATTTAGAAGGAGAATATGGTTATTGTGCCAATTCATGCTTTTCTAGATTGGTTAAAGGAATTTCATGTGCATGTGGATGAATATGCAATTGCATTAGGAGTAGTATTAACCCATCCAAGAGAAGGTGATATATATCACCCTATTGCATTTTCAAGCAGAAAGTTGTCAGATTCCAAAAAGAACTACAATACTACATAAATATAAGGTTTAGTGATGGTGTATGCTTTGCATAAATAAATACATTACTTGTTAGGACAAAACTTTAAGATGTTTATATATCATTCAACCATGAGATATTTAGTTAATAAGCCAATGTTGGGGGGAAGGATATGCAGATGACTATTATTATTTCAGGAATTTGACTTTGAATTTGTGGTGAAGTCTAGAAGATTGAATGCATGACCAGATAACTTATCTAAGATAACAAATGGAAAAGATCTCAGTAACTTGGAAGACAAATTTCCAGATGCACAATTGTTTTCAGTGCAGATATCTGATGAATATTTTGCTGACAATATTGAGTTTTTGAGTACATGCTTTTCACCAACAGAATTTACTACTATGCAGAAGAATAGCTTGGTGGTCGGAGCTACAGATTATCAGTTGATTGCAGATCATTTATACAAACTTGGAGCAAATAGCTCCTTGAGGAGATGTGTAATGGAGCATGAAAGACCCATTATATTGGTAGAGGCACATGAAGGGATTGTAGGAGGTCATCACACAGGAAACGCTACCACACAGAATGTATTGTGCACAGGATTACGGTGGCCAACAGTTCATAAGGATTCAAAAGAATACTATTGGAAGTGTGATGTTTTCCAAAGAGTTGGGAATCCATCCAAGAGGGATGAAATGTCAYTGAGACCACATGTTAATTTACAAGTGTTCTATAAATGGGCRATAAATTTTGTAGGTGCAATCAATCCATCAACAAGAAGATCAGGAGATGGATACATTATTACAGTGATGAAATATTTGACCARATGGGTTGAGGCAACACCAGTAAATGATTGCAGCATAGAAACTGCAACACACTTTTTATTTGAGATTGTAGTGACAAGGGTTGGATGTCCAATAATATTGATGAGTGATCAAGGGACTCATTTTATCAACAATACAATTGAGGCAATGCTTGAAGAATTTAAGATATACCACTGGAAGAGTACCCCTTACCACCCTCAAGAAAATGGAATAGTGGAATCCTTAAACAAGCTTTTGGAGAATGTCTTGACAAAGATTTGCAATGTAAACATAGATGATTGGGAATTGAAGGTACCAAAATTAATTTTGGATTATAGAACTACCTGTAAGAAATTAACAGGACAAACACCCTTTAAATTGGTGTATGTACAATAAGAAGTAGTCCCCTTAGATTATTTGATACCAAGTCTGTGCATTGCATCAATTATAGACATGAAAAAAATTGGCACAGTGTAGGAAATATTGGCTCAACTAATGGAATTAGAAGAAGATAGAATCATGGCAGGTTTTCATCAAGAGGTACATAAAGCAAAGGATAAATCATGGAATGACATACATATCAATAAAAAGAATTTTAAGGAAGGAGATTTGGTTCTCCTCTATGACAACAAGTATTTGTAGCACCCAAGGAATCTCATAATGCATTGGATAGGGCTATATCAGATAAAGTATGTCACAGATGGAGGGGTTGTACAATTGCAAGACTTAACAGGGAAAAAAGAGCAAGGAATGGTGAATGGTAGTCGACTGAAACGATATAGGGATATTTGACCTACTAACTCTTAGTAGTTGCAAAACAGTAAGAAGAGTTGTACATATTGTAAATAGTAGGAGCTAAAGGAAGAAAAAGGACGATAAAAATAGAAAAATGAAGAAAAATCCAAAAATAAGTAATTAGGAGGAATAAGTAAGAGACAAATAATTCAGGAATGACAGTGGGAAACAAACAGAAATTGGTGCAACATAATTTGGAAGACTGTGCACAGGAAAATTATACACCGTGCAAATAACCGAAAAAGGTGAAAAACAAGACAAGACATTAATGTCCAGGTTTATAAAAAGGGAAAAACACTAGCAAGTTCTACACTTAGCGATTTTTGAGAAACTGAGCACTTGAAAGCATGAGAAAAGGGTGATTAAGCAAGAGGAGAAGTTAGTCGATTGTGTGCAATACTAATTAATGTTCCTTATATTTTCCAATCCCATCATACTTCTCCAAGTATATGTTTTCCTATCCTGTGCAAAATCTAATGTGTAGTAATCTCTTGCACTGATACTAGTTCTTAATCTTATCTTTATGAGCACCCCACCAATGTGTAGGTGTTTCTTTCAATGTTATATCTAGAACTAATAATATCTGATTTTCCATAACATCTACCTCAAAATTCCTTAAAAATGCTTCCAAATTATTCTCACCATGAAAAGTAGGTGGTTCTCTTACCTCTGAACCAATCCATCTTAGTGCATGTGTCATTCTGGCACATCTTCTGGTAGATAACTCATGTAATCGTTGTTGCTAATTCTCTAGTCACGTGTCAGAGTCTGAAGCACAATAACTAATGCTCCTCCAACTCAACATTCCATATGCATTTGGGTTGACGTAATCCTCTTCACGCGCGATAGTTCTATAAAATTGATTCACCTTGTCTGAAATGAAGTTTTTTGTCACAGGTTCAATGTATCATCCACCTTCTGAGGTATCCAAGGATTCTATAACTCTGTACTCTCCATATTCAAAGATCATATTCCTAGTCTTCAAATTAATAATAGCCTGATTATCAAACGCCCAATCCAATTCCAACAGTGCTAGATAAGGTTGAGTGTTGTCTACTATGTCTGTTGTAACAGATGTTGAAAATTTCCNGTACTCTCCATATTCAAAGATCATATTCCTAGTCTTCAAATTAATAATAGCCTGATTATCAAACGCCCAATCCAATTCCAACAGTGCTAGATAAGGTTGAGTGTTGTCTACTATGTCTGTTGTAACAGATGTTGAAAATTTCCGATTTTACTTAGGCACTTGTATAATTCAATATAGAAACTTATGTTTTGACAGAAATCTAAAATCGTGCATAGGAGCGGAGCTGATACCTGTCTAGTGCACCAGTAGTAATAATTTTGAGATAACGTTACCTGCGCTTGAAGCAGCCTATCAACATGCCAGGGTTCGAAATATACAAGTGAAAGGTATGATCTTGTTGCAAATGATGGTGTTTTGTTCACTTTTCGAACCAATAAAATGCTCCTAGGTATATGTTGGTTCGGGTAGACTTTATGCAGCTGGAAGCTTGGAGTGACGTTGTTGGAGAATCTGAGAAGGACGTGCTTGAATCAGCTTGCTGTGTCAATGGAAATCAACTTCTATTAAGCTATTTAAGTGATGTCAAGTATGTTCTGCAAATACGAGACTTGCAATCTGGAAATTTGCTTCATAATTTGCCAATAGATATTGAATCAGTTTCTGGAATATTAGGAAGACGTAAAGACAAGGAGATATTTATTGGTTTTACAAGATTTCTTACCCCTGGTATTATCTATCGATGCAACCTAGATGTGGAAAAACCATGGTTTGTGGTTTTTAGAGAGACTGTTGTTCCAAATTTTGATCGGACAGAGTTTGAGGCTAAACATTTTTTCATAACCAGCAAGGATGGAACTCATATACCAATGTTCATTGTATCCAAGAAAGGCATTGCTCTTGATGGTTCTCATCCAGCTCGCTTGTACAATTAGAGACCCGACCTATTTGGTTGCGCACTGGCTTGTGTGGGTGTTATGGACATGTTGCATTTTCATAAATTTACTATTGGCCATGTGTGGACTACTGATTATGGCTCTTTAGATAAGGAAGAAGAATTCCATCAGCAGATTAAATACTCACAATTGCGTAATGTAACAACACCAGGCTTCAGATTCTCCCCGACAGAAGAGGAATTGCTTGGCTTTTATCTGAAGAAAAGGGTCCAATACGGCCATCCACTGAAATTTGATACAATCATACAAACCTTGGACTTGTATCGATATGACCCTTGGGAATTACCAGGTTTGTCTCGTGATGTTGGCGAGAAACAATGGTTCTTCTTCGTTCCAAGAGTTCATGGGAAGTCATGTTCTCGGCCTAACAGATTGACAGTGTTTGGTTTATGGAAGGCCACCGGTTCAGAGAAAGCAGTTTGCAACGAGATGCTTCATTGCATCGGTCTAAAGAAAACTCTGGTGTTTTATAAAGGACAAGTCCCCGACGCGCAGAGGATGGACTGGATGATTTGGAGGATCCGGACAACGCAACATTGTTTAAAGACGTGGACCGACTCCTGAGTGCAAACAACAAATAAAAAACCAACACGAGCCGCATGCACGAAACACCATGAAGAACACCAATCTCGTCATTTCGGGATTTTGATCATCGTTTTTCACATTACGCTTCTTCCTCCGAAATTTCGAAAGCCGATTCATGGTTCCATCATTGGGCCGATGGGTGACAGTCAAGGAGCTGGAGCATATACTAGCAGAAGTTAATATACACATGATACCAACTTCTGGAGAGCTTTCTCCAATAAGAACCATGGCTGATGGAAGTGTTGCCAATACCATTCGAGGTTTGGCAGCAGGCTTTGGAGTTTCTTGTAACATAGTAGGGGCTTGCGGTGATGATGAAAAAGAACAGATGTTCCTGACAAACATGAAGATGTCGGGGGTTAGTCTTCCACAATTAAGGATCAAAACAGAGCTGACTAGACAATGTACATGTCTGGTTGATGCTGAAGGCAATCGTACCATGCATCCTTGCCTGTCTGATGTAGTTAAACTCTAGGCCAGTGAGCTGAATGGTGATGATTTTAGAGGATCTCAGTGGGTTGTGCTGAATGAGTATGGATTCTATGGCCAAAAGTTGGTGAAGAAAGCTGTTAGTTTGGCAAAGCAAGATGGTGCATGTTTATCGATGGATTTGGCCCATTTTGAGGTGGTTCAAAACTTTAGATCACAACTGTTAGATTTATTAGAGTTTGGGAAAGTAGATCTTTGTCTTGCAAATAAAGATGAAACAAGAGAATTGATGAGTGGTGAGCCTAATGTAGATGCAGAGTCTGCTTTGGAGTTTTTGGCCAAATATTGTAGATGGGTTATAGTAATGCTTGGTCCCAAAGGCTGCATTGCTTGAAATGGGAAAAAGATTGTTCGAGTTCCAGTCATCGAAGGAGGAGAGTTCATTGATACAACTGGTGCTGGGGATTTGTTCGCAAGTGGTTTTCTATGATAAAGAGCCTCTCATTAGTTGACTGTTGCAGAATGGGATGTTGCAGTAGTGGTTCTGTGGTGCGTTCTCTTGGCGAGGAGGTCAGTCCAGAGAGCTGGCAGCGAGCTTACAACAAATGCAGGTTCTAGGTCTTCCAGCTCCAAATTTTGCACATGGTTCTATAAGGGAACCTACTAATTAGAATCAGAATTTAATTGTTCGGTTGCAATTTTTCTACCAAAAAAATCAGATTTCCATGCAATATTTGCCGATTATTTCAGTCTCAGTGTTGGTGAGTTTGAATTCGTCGAGTAAGTTTTAAAAATATTGGAGGTGCATAGGCTTTCTAAGAGATATTCAAATGTATCGTTTTAAATCAAACAAATCAAGATGCTGATAGTCTGCCAATGGCATTGGGTCGGGTCCTTTCCTGTGAATTTCTACATGGTAATATTTCACTGAAGCAGCGAGAGAAGACTCTTGCTGGTTTTTGCGAAGGGATGCTTTAAAGAGCTGATTGCTATTGATGTAGTTGTCTGTGGTCTTGATATTCCTAATATTGATCCGATTATTCATTATGAACTCCCGACAACTTCAGAAATTTTTGCGCATGGAGGCGGATCAAATACTGTTATAAATAGTTCATAAATTAGGATTTTGTTTGTGCTTTTAAATTAGTTTGGATTATTGTTATGATTAGTTAAAGACGGTTGAAGTTAGTTCATTTCTAGTTAGCTCTCCTATGACGTGGATTCAACCTCCTTGAGAGAGGGAATTTATATAGAGGCTCATTCATTGTAACGAATAAGGGGGGGGAGCTTGGGGGGAAACCTCTTTGGCAGAGAGCTCCTTTTAAACGCAGAGTTGTTTTGAAAGCCTAGAATGGAGTTATACGGAGTGACAATTTTACTTGATATTGTGAGATTCATCACGGTCAATTCTTTCACTATGTTCACTTTTTTTTCATATTATCTATCTATTCCTTTATCGACTGAGTTAAAATCTGTTTGGAATGCATTTTGCATGCTCCTTACACACAGTTGATAAGTGTTCTGTTTCGATGGTGACTAGTCAGAATTCACTCCAGATAAGTGCTCTGCATCTAGTTATCAGCCTTCAGTTTTTTCCTCCAAAGTTGTAGTGGAAATTCATCCTTGATAGATGCTTTCACTGTGATGGCCTTTTCCTTTTCTTTTTCTGTTATTATATCATGATTATTTATAGCTGAAAGATAGACTTACTTTGCCTCATTTTCTGCAAGTAATGCGATCACTGCTATGATCTCCTTTATTTGGTTTTCACTTGACTCCATGCCCAATGGACTGTTTCCCTAGCCCAATCCCCAACCTTATTAAAAATCTTTTCTGATAAGAAATCTGGCCTTCTTACTGTGATTATTGAATATTCTTGAGTAAAGAGCCCTTGGCTGTTGAGAGAACTATCTCTGAGTGTATTAGGTCAGAAGTACACTCAAAATCAATTTTCAGGGTTTGGCTTGTTGCAACCCAAGTCCAGTTCCGAACAACAAATAAATTTTTCTTTTTAAAATGTGTTAAGGCTTGGCTCTATTACAACCTGGAGTCAAGTCTTGCGACAACTTTTTTTGGCGTCGTTGCCGGGGACGGAGGACGAAGTTATATTCCCTGGGATATGACAAAGGTTCGATCTATCTCCTGATGGTGAACATGGGATAGAAGTTCGATTGGCTGTGATTGTTCACCTGGCGAATCCTTGGTTCGTATACTCTACATATTTTCATTGGTGACTCCACTGGTCTCAAATGTTGAATTCCTCCACTGCTCGGATCGCTGTAAGGTGCTCCGTGATGAGCTTTAGAATTTTTGCAGGTCACTTTATTGATGCAGGCACCTGGTCTACTGTTCTTGGCAATTTATGGGAAAGTACCATCCCTATATGGCGCCTATGTTGTAACATATGTTGAAAATTTCCGATTTTACTTAGGCACTTGTATAATTCAATATAGAAACTTATGTTTTGACAGAAATCTAAAATGGTGCACAGGAGCGGAGCTGATACCTGTCCAGTGCACCCATAGTAATAATTTCGAGATAACGTTACCTGCGCTTGAAGCATCTTATCAACATGCCAGGGTTCGAAATATACAAGTGAAAGGTATGATCTTGTTGCAAATGATGGTGCTTTGTTCACTTTTCGAACCAATAAAATGCTCCTAGGTATATGTTGGTTCAGGTAGACTTTATGCAGCCGGAAGCTTGGAGTGACATTGTTGGAGAATCTGAGAAGGACATGCTTGAATCCGCTTGCTGTGTCAATGGAAATCAACTTCTATTAAGCTATTTAAGTGATGTCAAGTATGTTCTGCAAATACGAGACTTGCAATCTGGAAATTTCCTTCATAATTTGCCAATAGATATTGGATCAGTTTCAGGAATATTAGGAATACGTAAAGACAAGGACATATTTATTGGTTTTACAAGCTTTCTTAACCCTGGCATTATCTATCGATGCAACCTAGATGTGGAAAAACCAGGGTTTGTGGTTTTTAGAGAGACTGTTGTTCCAGGTTTTGATCGGACAGAGTTTGAGGCTAAACATTTTTTCATAACCAGCAAGGATGGAACTCAGATACCAATGTTCATTGTATCCAAGAAAGGCATTGCTCTTGATGGTTCTCATCCAGCTCGCTTGTACAATTAGAGACTTGACCTATTTGGTTGCGCACTGGCTCATGTGGGTGTTATGGACATGTTGCATTTTCATAAATTTACTATTGGCCATGCGTGGACTACTGATTATGGCTCTTCAGATAAGGAAGAAGAATTCCATCGATAGATTAAATACTCACCATTATGTAATGTAACAACACTAGGCTTTAGATTCTCTCCGACAGAAGAGGAATTGCTTGGATTTTATCTGAGGAAAAGGGTCCAATACGGCCATCCACTCAAATTTGATACAATCATACCAACCTTGGACTTGTATCGATATGACCCCTAGGAATTACCAGGTTTGTCTCGTGATGTTGGCGAGAAATAGTGGTTCTTCTTCATTCCAAGAGTTCACGGGAAGTCATGCTCTCGGCCTAACAGATTGACAGTGTCTGGTTTCTGGAAGGCCACCGGTTCAGAGAAGGCAGTTCGCAACGAGCTGCTTCACTGCATTGGTCTAAAGAAAACTCTGGTGTTTTATAAAGGAAAAGCCCCCAACGCGTAGAGGACGAATTGGATGATTTGAAGGATGCGGACAAGGCAGCATTGTTTAAAGACGTGGACCAACTCCTGAGTGCAAACAACAAATAAAACACCAACATGTGCCGCATGCACGAAACACCATGAAGAGCACTAATCTCGTCGTTTCGGGATTTTGATCATCGTTTTTCACATTACGCTTCTTCCTCTGAAAGTCCAAAAGCCGATTCACGGTTCCATCATTATGCCGATGGGTGACAGTCGAGGAGCTGGAGAATATACTAGCAGAAGTTAATATACACATGATACCAACTTTTGGAGAGCTTTATCCAATAAGAACCATGGCTGATGGAAGTGTTGCCAATACCATTTGAGGTTTGGCAGCAGGCTTTGGAGTTTCTTGTAACATAGTAGGGGCTTGCAGTGATGATGAACAAGGACAAATGTTCCTGACAAACATGAAGATGTCGGGGGTTAGTCTTCCACAATTAAGGATCAAAACAGAGCCGACTGGATAGTGTACATGTCTGGTTGATGATGAAGGCAATCGTACCATGCGTCCTTGCCTGTCTGATGTAGTTAAACTCCACGCCAGTGAGTTGAATGGTGATGATTTTACAGGATCTCAGTGGGTTGTGCTGAATGAGTATGGATTCTATGGCCAAAAGTTGGTGAAGAAAGTTGTTAGTTTGGCAAAGCAAGATGGTGCATGTTTATCAATGGATTTGGACCGTTTTGAGGTGGTTTAGAACTTTAGATCACAACTGTTAGATTTATTAGAGTTTGGGAAAGTAGATCTTTGTTTTGCAAATAAAGATGAAACAAGAGAATTGATGAGTTGTGAGCCTAATGTAGATGTATAGTCTGCTTTGGAGTTTTTGGCCAAATATTGTAGATGGGCCATAGTAATGCTTGGTCCCAAAGGCTGCATTGCTTGAAATGGGAAAAAGATTGTTCGAGTTCCAGTCATCGAAGGAGGAGAGACCATTGATACAACTGGTGCTGGGGATTTGTTCGCAAGTGGTTTTCTATGATAAAGGGCCTCTCATTAGCTGACTGTTGCAAAATGGGATGTTGCAATAGTGGTGTTGTGGTGCGTGCTCTTGGCGAGGAGGTCAGTCCAAAGAGCTGGCAGCAGGCTTACAACAAATGCAGGTTCTAGGTCTTCCAGCTCCAAATTTTGCACATGGTTCTATAAGGGAACCTACTAATTAGAATCATAATTTAATTGTTCAGTTGCACTTTTTCTACCAAAAAAATCAGATTTCCATGCAATATTTGTTGATTATTTTAGTCTCAGTGTCTGTGAGTTTGAATTCGTTGAGTAAGTTTTAAAAATATTGGCGGTGCAGAGGCTTTCTAAGAGATATTCAAATGCATTGTTTTAAATCAAACAAAGCAAGATTCTGATAGTCTACCAATGGCACTAGGTCGGGTCCTTTCCTGTGAATTTCTATAGGGTAATATTTCACTGAATCAATGAGAGAAGACTCTTGCTGGATTTTGCGAAGGGACGCTTTAAAGAGTTGATTGCTACTGATGTAGTTGTCCGTGGTCTTGATATTCCTAATATTGATCCGGTTATTCATTATGAACTCCCGACAACTTCAGAGATTTTTGCGCATGGAGGCGGATCAAATACTGTTATAAACAGTTTAGAAATTAGGATTTTGTTTGTTCTTTTAAATTAGTTTGGATTACTTTTATGATTAGTTAAAGATGGTTGAAGTTAGTTCATTTTCAGTTAGCTATCCTATGACGCGGATTCAACCTCCTTGAGAGAGGGAATTTATATAGAGGTTCATTCATTGTAACGAATAAGGGGAGGAAGCCTGGGGGGAAACCTCTTTGGCAGAGAGATCCTTTTAAATGCAGAGTTATTTTGAAAGCCTAGAATGGAGTTATACGGAGTGACATTTTTACTTGATATTGTGAGATTCATCACGGTCAATTCTTTCGCTATGTTCTCTTTTTTGTCATATTATCTATCTGTTCCTTTATCGACTGAGTTAAAATCTGTTTGGAATTCATTTTACATGCTCCTTACACACAGTTGATAAGTGTTCTGTTTCGATGGTGACTGGTCAGAATTTACTCCAGACAAGTGCTCTGCATCTAGTTATCAGCCTTCAGTTTTTTCCTCCAAAGTTGTAGTGGAAATTCATCCTTTATAGATGCTTTCATTGTGATGGCCTTTTCCTTTTCTTTTTCTGTTATTATATCATGATTATTTATAGCTGAAAGATAGAATTACTTTTCCTCATTTTCTGCAAGTAATGCGATCACTGCTATGATCTCCTTTCTTTGGTTTTGACTTGACTCCATGCCCAATGGACTGTTTCCCTGGTCCAATCCCCAACCTTATTAAAAATATTTTCTGATAAGAAATCTGGCCTTCTTACTGTGATTATTGAATATTCCTGAGTAAAGAGCCCTTGGCTGTTGAGAGAACTATCTTTGAGTGTATTAGGTTAGAAGTACACTCAAAATCAATTTTCAGGGTTTGGCTTGTTGCAACCCAAGTCAAGTTTCGAACAACAAATAATTTTTTCTTTTTAAAATGTGCTAAGGCTTGGCTCTATTACAGCCTAGAGTCAACTCTTGCGACAACAATGTCAATCACTTCAAAGTCTTCCATGGTGCACACACCATCTATATCTATTGGTATCCCCTTCAATCTACCAATTTGAACCACTCTATGCTGATTTTCTAGCTTCAACTGAATAGTTGAATACCCTAGTTGAGGCTCTCCCATGGCTTCCCATGTCTTCTTAGGAAAAACGTTAACTTTAGAACCCAAATATAGTATGATATCTCCCATATCAAAATCTCCATTGTTTGCATTCAACCTGAATTACCTACTTGTCCTTATATTCTTACGGACCCGATTGACTCTCGTCTTCTCTAATTTAATTTCTTCTCCAGAACTACACTTTTATAACATACTTTGTATCACTTGTAAGGATGTCTTATCATTCAATAACTTCAAACATGACCGCACAAAGTTTCTAATATTACTTACTTGTTATGAAGTCTGCTCTCTACTAGTCTAATCAAATAACTGAGGCATGTCATAGACTAGTACATTATCTACTAGCTTTGTTCCTGAAGTAGAAGTAGTATTTTCCTTCAAAATATATTGTCTAGTCTGCTTGAAGGTCTCCTTTTCTTTGCACGCATCAAACTTATGTTCAGGTTTTGCATTCTTTCTTACCCATTAGTGTAGATCATTTTTTTTCTTTGTTGCGTCTTCTCTTGTCTTGGCTCCACCTCTAGTCACTATATTGATCTTCTTCCCATCATCCTCTTTGGTTTCCACAACAATCCATTGCACATTCTGATTATTTTGGTTCCTATTTTCCTTTATCTTTACCAAAAGTGTTGAACAATCTTCTGTATCATGGTCTATTGCATGAAAATACATACATGTCATAGGTGGTTATGGACAGTCTCTTGCATAGTGTCTAGGTTTTTGACAATTATGACATACTATTGGTCCTCTACCTCCTCCAAATCATCCTCCTCTGTTACCTTGATTATCTCTGGGCGGTGTATTATAATGAGGTGCCTGATTATACTGCAGTTATGCATTATTATACTGCAATGGTGGTCCAAATTGATGTGCGTTATTGTACTGCAGTTGTGCTCCAAACTGTTGCACGTTATTATATTGTTGCTACATAGGTTGTCCTATCATGTGTTCAACCTACACTCTATAATTATATGAAGTCCTCTCCTTCATTATTTCCAAAGTTCTGCAATCCTTGTCTTCATGTCCAATTGACTTACAAAAATTACAAAATGTAGTCTTTGGTACTATCTGATACTTCTGCATCACGGGACAATGATAACGATCATGTTCATGTGTTCTACATATCTCACACCATGTCCCTTGTGGTGGTAAATGGTTTGGCATACCTTCTCCCAAGTA
>SNQJ01S0271947.1:0-11647 GCA_010110895.2 Picea sitchensis | reverse complement strand
GGTCCGAAACGTCGAAGAAAATAAAACCTATGCGATGGATCCGAAAGCTCTCTCTGAACAAAACAATAAACTTATCATGTTTGACTTCCTTTACCTTAATCCTTTTTCACACTGCACCAAAAATGAAACTCTCAGTAGCACCGGGAGCTATCAAATACTAAGGGTCTGGTCAGGGATGGTACCTGACGTCTCTATCACCGTCGACTGGTGCTCTGCCTGGTGGTTATTCACTGCTGCATGAATCCAATGGGCCTTGCCTAAATCTCCCACGGTAGTGGGCCCGACTGATCGAGATGCTCTAGTCCTCTCCACTAGGTAGTCAAGCTGGTAGTGTGGATCCCCATAAGTCCAACACCCCTTCTTTGGTCCAGTACTCCTAGTACTTGAAGTAGAAGTTGATGTCCCACTAGTCTGGAATCTTGGTTTGTTCTACTGAATAGACCTAAACTGCTACTATTGTGTTTGACGTTGTTGTTGATGTTATGGTATCAGATAAGGAGTTTGTTGTTGAGGCATTGGTCTCTAAGGTGTAGTGAAAGTGGATCCTCTCTAGAAGCCATGATATCTTGGCATATGGATGGCTGGTGTCTGATGCTATTGTGCACTAGATGACACCTGCCCTACTAGTCTTTCTCGAGTCCTTCTCTAACCCCCCTTGATAAGCTCCTCCTATGCTATGAGGGCCTTCTGGATGGAATCATGCAAGGTCTAAGGCATCATAATCCTAACATTTTCACGTATGCTGACATTAAGGTCGAACAAGAAACTATTGACCTTAATTTTCTCAGTATTAAGATGTAGAGCATACCGAAGAAACTCCTTAAAACAAGCCTCGTACTCGGTCACCGTACGGTCGCCCTTTCGTAAGGCATTAAACTCGTTGAGATGATGCTCAATGAATTCCTTTGATAGGTACCTCTCTCGGAACCGTTCCTCGAACAGTTCCCATTACACATCTTCGATAGCCATGTTCAACTCTGGCAGGAGCGTTTTCCACCATATAAGAGCGCTCCCCTTTAGTTGAAACACCGCTATGTAGACCTTCATGTTGGAGGTATAGTTGCAAAGTGCAAAGAACATTTCGATATTATCCAACCATGCCTCGGTGGCTACGCCATTTGGGGCACCAAAGAACTCAGGAAATTTGACCTTCTTGAGTTCATAGTGAATGATACCAATACCAACCCGAGCGCGTGGTTGATCCTCAGGGGGTGCCAATGCCCCGAACTCCTCTTTGTCCAAACAGATGATTGGTGCCTCAAAAATCCCCTAAACATACCTCATCAACCGAACCATATCACCCACCGCTATCTGCTCCTTCCCGACAACCTCTTCATTTCCCTGGGGGTTCGACCCCTCAGGCATGGATGCTACTAGAGGCGTTGCGCCTCCTCCCCTAGAACCTCGTCGTTTGTCTCTGCAACATCCTCTAACAATGATTACCTGCACAAATACAAGTCAACTTAATTAGCAACATTATAATCAAATATCATATTAGCGAAAGCCAAAGTTTTCCCAAGTTGCGGGTTGAACCCGCTCTGATACCATATGTAACAACCTCCATCGTCACGACTACCAGCAAGGCAGAAAGTGCAATTTTTTTTTTTAAGGCAAGAAGGCAATGACAACAAACAATTAAAGCACACAACCTGACGACGAACCCAAGTGTGTAGATCGAACAATAGACAACAACGACTCCACACACTAAACAACGATTAACTGGGTGAAACATGCATAAATGAAAAATATATAAATGACTACTCGCCCAACACCAACATGACAATGACTACAAGCTAAGGACAACATCACAATCTCGACACAATGTTCTCGACGACCAGTCACTAGAACCTCTATGGCACACAAAATCAAACGCATGAAGGCGTTACAACCTAAGTGCCAACAATGAACTTACAATGATTAACAACACCCACAACGGGAAGCACAGACTCCGACCAAGTTATAATTCGCCCCTATCTAATAGGGCATGCCATGATCCCCTCATCAGGAATCATGTCGTCCCCAGGTGAGAGGTGTGATAATAACCCAGGCGCAACCTAACCTATCTGGACCAAGTACTCAAGATAAATCCAATGCGCTAGGAGCCAAAATACTGACAAGAAGACTACACACACACCCCAAGCAGTAGGTCGACAAGACGCAAGAGGACTACACTCAAAACAAAAAGCACAAGCTATTACCCAACTCCGTCAAAAACCAAACCATTAAATGATAAGCAAGATGTATAAGTGCAAAGGTTGAACTGTTACCAAGCTCCTAAGGTCATAAATTTTATCAATATGCAAACTAAGATAGGCACTTAACAAAATCAAAATATGCTCATCAAAAATATTAACTGTCCATTAAAATAAGTGAACTACTTAACATTTTAAAACTACTCCACACTGCTTATAAAATAATAGATATTGTTGTCTAAATAGGGCTAATTGTTAATGAGATCGATGTCTATAATTAATGCTACTTCAATGTTATTTGCTGCTATTCGATGCTATTTCGTTGTCTATATATAAGTGCAATTTCAATGTTATTTTTAATGCTATTTTAATTTTGTTTTGTGGTTTATAAATAAATTTTATTTCGACGCTATCCAATGCAATTTTAATGCTATCTTGTTTTTTTATAATTAAATGTCATTTCAAAGCTATTCAATGCAAATTTGATGTTATTTTGTTGTTTATAAATAATTGTCACTTCGATGTTATTCAATGAAATTTAATGCTATCTTGTTGTTCATAAATAAATGTCATGTCAAAGCTATTCAATGCAAATTTGATGTTATTTTGTTGTTTATAAATAATTTCCACCTCGATGCTATTCAATGAAATTTAATGCTATCTTGTTGTTCATAAATAAATGTCATTTCAGAGCCATTCAATGCAATTTTGATGATATTTGGGTGTTTATAAATAATTGTCATTGCAATGCTAATCAAAACTATTTTGCGGTCTATCCATTAATTATTAGCTGAGTCAAATTATCATTGTGGTCTAAATAAAGGAAATTTCACAGAGTAAAAGGGTAATCGTTGAGTTAAATAATGGGAAGACATTGAGTTGGAGGATCTGATGGTTGTAGTCAATATATTACAAATATAGTCCAAATTTAATCGTTGGAATTTGATAGACATAAATCCCTATCTAGGGATAGAACCGTCATCCTTTCAATTGAGTTCAACATAATAAAATAATAGAACCCACTAACAATTCGTTGTATAACTTTTGACTAAGATTCGTTGTGTAAACTACACATTCGCTGAAAAACTCATAGTCATATCATTAATGAATGCATACCTCTCATAAACCAACGCAGGCATACTATTCCTTGCTATCCATCATTATGCTTCAAACGGGAACCAATATGATAATTCGTTGTATTTAACTGAAACAATTATACAATAATTGCGCTAATTAAACTGGAGCGACCAACATTCATTCACTATCTTTACCATTCAATTTGCTAAGTTCTATTGCTAACAAATCACTTAGTTTTAACCTCAAAATCGATGGGTTTAATTAGTGAAAGATGGTTGAGTTTTATCATAAAAAGGGCGTTGAGTTTGTTAATGAAAATTTGAGTCCAAAATAGTTAAAAAAACACATTGAAATTGCACTCAACAAGGTAAAGGAATGAAGGTTCAAGTCAATGGAATAGTAACAAAAATTGCAGTGTAAGATTCGGCATGAATAAAGGTAATGATTGCAGTCTTAAAAGGGTGAAATCGCTATGTATGAAAGGTAATAGTTTCAACCTTTAAAAGTAAATTCGCAAGTAAATGAAGGTAACGATTGTAGTTTGAAAAAGGGTGAAATCGCTATGTATGAAAGGTAACAATTGCAGCCTTTAAAAGTAAATTTTCCAAGTAAATGAAGGTAAATATTACAGTATGAAAAAGGTGAAGATTGCAGAGTATCCCAAGTAATACCTCCCAACCATTACACACAAAAAAAATGCAGTCCAAAATAATTTATAAACTGTCATTCGAGTGGGAAAATACACAAGCTAAATTCATCCTAAAATATATTAAAGTACAAAGGTAAAATCATAGTCTAGAGGTGTAAAACTGTAAGGTAAATTCATAAAGTAAAAGGAAGACCAGATGTATAAAAACCACAAAGTAAATTCACTAGGAAAAGAATTAAAAACACAGACTTAAATCATTGTCACGAAGGGTATTAAAAACAAAGAGTTACATCGCCAGGAATATATCAAAATGCAGGGATCAACATAGAGGATCATAAGCGATACATTGCAGGAAAGGAAAACAATCGCAGAGGTAATCAATCACAATAAGGCGCAAGACAATCACTCAACCAGGAACAATCAACAGGGGTATACAACTCAGAAACACTATCCTTCACTCATCATCCACGCACAGAAAAGCAAGGCATTATGATGTATAGGTCTATTAACAAAGAAGTGGCGATTGTCGATCTGGTTCCTAACCGACTTCTCAGGCATGGACTGGTGATCTAGGGATGAGGATGAATATAAAGCACAATCAATTTATAATAATCATTAAAACAAATAAAGCAGTCATAGAAATCAAGGATCGATGGCCAAGGAGATCAAATTGATGCAGTGAGCATAAAGCTATGATGATTTTCAGTTATTGATTAAAAACACTATGTAANATAAAGCACAATCAATTTATAATAATCATTAAAACAAATAAAGCAGTCATAGAAATCAAGGATCGATGGCCAAGGAGATCAAATTGATGCAGTGAGCATAAAGCTATGATGATTTTCAGTTATTGATTAAAAACACTATGTAAAACAATTTTCTTTATCCAATAAAAGTACATAAATGAAAGTGCAAGATAAATAGTATTCTACCATGCAAAATTAAAGCATGTGTACTGTAGCCCAAGGTGTCAAATCTGAGTCATTGTCCCATGTGCTCCATGCAACTCACGCTTGTCAATCGATGTGACTTCACCGGTACCTCCCAGCCAACGCTAGGGTTACTCTTCTTCCCCCTTAGCCCCTTGAGTCAAAAAGGGACCATGCACTCTAAACCCAAGAACAACTAGCAACCATCTCACCTTGAAAGGTCGAGCTACCACTTGTACCCAAGCTGGGTATCCCAACTCCCACAAGATAAGTCAATCAAGTCAAAAATTTTGCAGCGTAACATTACACATTCAGGAAGAGATACATACTCCTCCTCCTCCCTCATTTATATAGAGTTTCTACGTGATTTATTTCCAAAATTCCCATTTAATTAAATTTTTGATAAATTAATTCATAAAAATCCTCCCTCGTACACATGTCACCCATACCCATAGTTGCACCAGAAATTAATTTCATTAATTAATTATTTAATCTCATTTCCCTCACCCACCTAAAATCATTCCTAGAATCGCTCCTAGGTGTCCCCATATTCCCTTACACATTTTAATGGCTTATTCCCTTACTAAATTCCTAGTTGAGTTCAATTTAGAAAGTTCTTAAAGGCAAGATTCCTTACTAAGTTAGTCATTCTGCATTTTCCTTATGTTTCCCTTTTTCTTTATGTTTCCCCCTTTTCCCCTTAGTTTCCCAATTATTTTTAAGTTTCCCTCTTTTCCCTTTTCATCTAAAACTCAAATTAGCAAGTGTGGAGAATTACCTTTTACCCCTCTTCCCTTTTAATTAATAAATTTTAATTAGCATATGTATAAAAACAATTAATTCCCTTTTAAAATTTTAATCCCTCAATAATTTGATTTTAATAAATTAATCGAATTTCTTACCCCCTTTTCATCACATGTTTAATGATGACTATTATTATTATTATTATTATTATTATTTACCATAAGTATCACTTAGACCTAGATTTTAATTTTCGAGGCTCGGCGACATTTTATTAGGGAAATTGTTTTTAATCTTTCTTATCATATTATTCATTCTAAGGCCATATAGGTTTATTCACTTATTAGTTAACAATGTGATGTGCCCTTTAGGACGGACTAGGTTCTCCAAGGGTGTCAGTCGCCTCATTCTGTTTCCCTTGCACGGCGTGCCCTTCAGGATGCAGTACATGCTCCAAGGGTGCCACTCGCCTCCTTCTGTTTTTCTTGCGCAACGTACCGCTCAAGATACACTACATGCTCCAAGGGTTCCACACACCTCTTTCCATTTTTCTTGTGCGACGTGCACTTCATAACGCACTACATGCTCCTAGGGTTCCACTCGCCTCTTGAGTGACTTGGTAGACATCAAAAATCCATGGAGTCAATACTCCACCAGGTGATCTTGTGGGTGACTAAGGGCCTCTAAGGAATAAGGTCTCTACCTTATTGTGTGTGCCTTAGAATCATCGTGAGCGACTGTCGCAGTCTGCCCTCATAGCATCGTGGGTCTTCTCAAACTAGATAATTGTTAACCTACAACTCGAGCCACGGTGGGAGTGGGAGTGGTAGTAGGTCGTGGTAGGGTTGTTGTCCACACCTCTCCCTCAATGTCTTTGGTTTTTGTGCATGACCCCTCTACTCCACATGTGAGTCTAGTCGGCAAGATATCGTCAACCTGCATAATCAACGAATCGTGTCAGAAATAAAATCCACAATCATAACATCTAATCAAATGCACATATGTCATATATACAACAATCAAACCCCAATAGTTCACTCCCTAACTTGATCCAGAGTCGAAGAGTTTCATCAATGCCTCTGCATCCTTGAGGTCCAAAATCCTACACACTCAGGAGAATCAATTCAATAGCACATGTCTATGTCAATACAACAAAATAACATGTCATCATATCTGTAATGTCTCATAATCATAATCAAACCCCCAATAGTATAATAATCTGGATCACTTGCAAGCAAGTGTCCTCAAAGAATAAGTTCTCTCAGTGCGCGTAAGAGCAAGATGTTACAATTTATTTGTCCATCACTGGCCATGATCTTGTGAAGACGATCTTGACTACTCTAACTTGCCTTTTGTTTGTTCAGGTTTATCTCTTGTTTAAGAATGTCCTCTACCACATCCTTGACCACGTCGATGAAAAACTCTGCCTCTACCTCTGTCCAGGGACACCTTAGTCTAAAATGCATGATATAAAGTACCAATATCCAAGGTCATCCTTGGTTCATGAGATAACAACGAACTAGTCAATTCTTCTATAGAAAATTTAGTTAGATCTTTCGACTCAAGAAGAGAAGTAACTACCATTTCAAATTTCTTAGGTAAACTTCTAAGAAATTTTCCAACAACTCTTTGGTATCTGAGTTCTTTTTTTCCATTAATCCTAATTCAATTCATAATACCCATAACTTTAGTCATAAACTTATCAACACTTTATGATTCACTCATCTTGAGGATTTCAAATTGAGTTCTAAGGGTTTGAAGTCTCACAATTTTCACTTTATCATTACCCTTATAAGATAGATTAAGAATATCCCATGCTTCTTTAGCAATGTTTTCACCAAT
Source organism: Picea sitchensis (assembly GCA_010110895.2). Taxonomy (NCBI): domain Eukaryota; kingdom Viridiplantae; phylum Streptophyta; class Pinopsida; order Pinales; family Pinaceae; genus Picea; species Picea sitchensis. The sequence continues at coordinate 4,214 of SNQJ01S0271947.1, read as the reverse complement.
AATTTTAGGAAATATAGAATCAGCTAAAGAAACTAAAATATATGATTTGTCTTTTCCTTCTTTTTGCTTAAGTTCTTCTAATGTTTTTCTTTCAACAGTATTCATAATTGTAACAACATTTGCAGCAAGTTCTATGAACCCTGTTTCAACACAATACCAACATCCCTAACCTTGCAAAATGGATTTCACCTTATCAATCCAAAAATCATAATTGGAACCAACTAAAGTTGGTGCTTGAATTGACCAAGAACTAGATATTATTTTTCTAATTTCAAAATACCAACCACAATTAAAGATTAATATAACTTCGATCATCCAAACCGAGATGATCCGAGAGTGGCCAAGAGGCTTTGGCTATCTCTGAGTGACCTCTAGGGATCAGTGGGAGAAGACCAGTGCATCCATAGAAGAGGGTGCACTCATTTCATCCCAACAAAGGAGAAAACTAGTAAGGGCACAAACCCCAGTTGTTGCGCCCTCCCTTCTGCCTCAAAAAACTTGAAGGAAACAATTTTCTCCCTGAGAGAGTGGATACCTAATGGGATAACCTTTATCTCAGAGGTGGAAGCATGGAAAATAGAGTCACCGGGAGGAAACCATGAGGGAAGGCACACTGGTTATTATTCACAAACCCCAAAAATGAAATTGTCGTAAATGTAAAACGCAAACTAAGAAAATAAAACAAACGAGACACATAGCTTCAGAAGAGAAGGTAAGAATTATTTATTTGAGTCTTGATTCACCTTATATAATGAGGGAACCATTTATTTACATATATTTAATTAATCATCAAAAAGTGAAGATGTGTTACGCCTAGGTGATTGACTTGTGCGCCCTAGGTGGGTGTTCCCCTAGGTGACCTCCTTGGCCCACCTATCAACTTGATTATCCCAACTTACTGGAGTATTTGACTTTTTGCCATAAAGTGCTTCAAATGGGCTCATATTCAATGATGCTTGATACCCATTATTGTACATGAATTATACCAAGTGTAGGTAGTCTTCCCATTTAGATGGTTTGTCCATCACATACATCCTTAGTATGTATTCTATTACTCGATTCACCCACTCTATCTTCCCATCAGACTCAGGATGATAGATTGTGCTAAAGTTCAAATTCGTTCCAAATCCTTTGAATAACCCTTTCCAAAATTTGGAGGTGAATTTCGGGTCTCGGTTAGACACAGTTGTCTTGGAAATACCATGCAATTGTGCAATTTCCCTCATAAAAATATCAATAAAATTAGCTTCCTTGTGACTAGTCCTTATTGGAATAAAATGGGCACCTTTCATAAGCTTGTCCACCACCACCATGATTGAATCATGTTGCTTGTCGGTTTTGGGCAATCCAATGATGAAATCCATTGTCACCACTTCCCACTTCCACTCAAGAATGGGTAATGGTTGCAGCAACCCTGCTAGGTGTCTGTACTCGGCTTTAACCTTCTGACACTCCATACGTCTGGAGATGTATTCAACAATCTCTTTCTTCATACCTGGCCAAAAGTAATGAATCTTGACTGCTACAATAGTTTTCTGATATCCAGAGTGCCCTCCATAAGGCACATTATGCACTTCATTCAAAATCATAAGTTTCAAGTCCTGGACATTAGGTACATAAATTTTATTCTTGTACAAAAGTATTCCATCGGTTTCCAATTTATTATTTTCCACTTTCTGTGGAATCTCACTTTGTTGTATCTTTGCTACCAAATCCTTGTACTGTAAATATGCATTTGCATCCTCTGAAATTCTTCTTTTGATATCAGTTTGGTACATGGTAATGGTTTTAGCATGTAATTTATGCACTCTCCTACTGAATGCATCAACCAATTTGTTTTCCTTTCCTTTGACATGCCTGATATCAAAGTCATATTCACAAAGAAACTCCAACCACCTACTAGGCCTAGTATTCAAAGTTGGCTGATCAAAAAAATACTTCAGACTGTTATGGTCTATTCTCATTTTGAACATCCTTCCCATGAGGTAATGCCTCCATTTCTTTAGAGTGTGAACGATGGCTTCCATATCTAAATCATGAGTTGCATAGTTCCTTTAGTTCTCTTTCAATTTTCTGGATTCATAACAAATTACGAACCCATTCTGATTGAGGACTTCTCCCAGTCCTTCTTTGCATGCATCTCTACACACTACAAAGTCTTCATTCGGATCCGCAATCCTCAGGATTGGAGCATTGGTTAATAGTTTCTTCAATCAGTGGAAGCTTCTCTCACAATCCTCTGTCCACAGAAACTTCTTCTCCTTCTTTTGCAAGGAAGTGATAGGGTGAGCTATCCTCGAGAACCCTGTGATAAACCTTCTATAATAACGAGCTAGACCCATAAAGGATCTGACTTTTTTCACATTCTTTGGCGCTGAACATTCTCTGATGGCCTCAATATTCTCACGATCTAGATCTATCCCATCCTATGAAATAATATGCCCCAAGTAATGGATCTATTTTTTATAAAATGAGCACTTTCTCACCTTAGCATATGTTGGTGCTCTCTTAGCACCAGCAACACCATCCTCATATGATGTTCATGTTCTTCCTCCGACTTAGAATACACCATAATTTCATCAAGGAATACTATGGAAAACTTGTCCAAATAGTCCCTGAATACACCATTCATTAGCCACATAAAACCAGTGGGTGCGTTTGACAACCCAAATGACACCACTGTGAACTCATAATGACCATACCTTGTTCTAAAGGTGGTCTTGTTGATGTCTTCATCCTTTATCCTTACCTGGTGATATCACGAACTAAGATATATCTTCGAAAATATCTTTGCATCCTTCAACTGATCGAAGAGGTCATCAATCCTCGACATAGGATATTTGTTATTTACAATTACTTTGTTAAATTTTTTGAAATCAATGCACAATCTCAATGTCACATCCTTATTTTTCACGAACAGGACTGGGGAACCCAACTTGGTGAAACACTTGGGCATATATACCCCTTCTTTAGAATCTCTTCAAGCTGCAATTGCAACTCTTTCATCTCTGGCGTACTCATTCTGTAAGGCGATTTTAACACTGGAGTTGCTCCGGGCATCAAGTTTACAGAGAATTCAATATTGTTTTTTGGAGGTAGTTCAGGTACCTCCTAAAATAAATATTTAAACTCTTTTAGTACCACATGATCTTCAATACTTGACACCTTATCCTTAGGTATTTCCTCCACATGGGCTGCAAATAATTGAAATCCTTTCTTGTAGCACTTCTTCATCTGCATTGATGAGATTTTCCTGATAGCAACAACTCTGGGAATTCCTTGGACTATTCTTTGATTCCCCTCCTCATCCAAGCAAATGAATGCATTGTTACGAAAGTACAAGATGGCATGGTTCTAGTCCAACCAGTCCATCCGAATTAGACAGTCATAAGAACCTAAAGGCAAAACATTCAATTCATCCTTTGTGCTCAGTCCATTCATGTCCACTTGACAAGACTTAACTAACTCAATGAATTTTCTCTTTGTTCCTGTAGCTAGCTGCACTAACCAAGACTTTTCATGTTTGCTTCTCAATAATTGCAAATTTTCCACAAGTCTAGGATATATATAATTATGTCTAGCCATTGAATCAATTAAAATAGTAAAGGCATGGTTGTTGATCATACCTTCCGCTTCAATCATGTGCGACTAGTATTTTTCTTGCTTGTTGTCCATGGCTGCTAATATCTTGGGTATTCTAATGCCCATGTATTCCACTATTTCAACTTGTTGAACATTATGGACAACTCTCACTTTGACATTTTTATGGGGACAATCTTTGCACTTGTGGTTTCCCTGATAGCCCCAACACTGAGTGGGTGTCTGCCTTAGCCTTTGTCCCTCTATGTCAACCATTCTCGGTTCTCTAAATGATGGTTGTCCTTGAGGACTATTTCTGAAAAAAAGAGGTTTGTTTCCCTTCTGCCTCTGCTCTTTCTTGAACTTCTTCTGGTCATACCAAGCATTCCGAAAGGTAGTATTTTCTCTTTTCAGTTCATATAAGAATTTCTCTCTTCTTATCATTTCTTCCATAGTCTTAGGGTCATCATACTGAATCTTGTCCCCAATGGAAGGTGGTATTCCACTCATATACCTTTGAATATTGACAGTCTCATCTTTGATGAGTGGGACATACTTCACTAATTCCAAAAATATTGGTTCGTAGTCATCAATGGTCATGCATCCCATATTGAGTTCAAAGAACTCTTTCATAT
>SNQJ01S0271946.1:0-11647 GCA_010110895.2 Picea sitchensis | reverse complement strand
TTCGAAGATAGATCTCAAGAGCGGATATCATCAGATCCGGATGAGAGAGGGAGATGAATGGAAGACAACATTCAAGACAAACGAGGGATTGTACGAATGGTTGGTCATGCTGTTTGGGTTGACAAACGCGCCGAGCACTTTTATGAGGCTGATGAATGAAGTGTTGCGGGAATTCATTGGTAAATTTGTGGTCATATACGTGGACGACATACTGATATTCAACAAGACAAAGGTTGAACACTTGAGGCATTTGGCCATAGTGATGAAAAGGCTACAGCAGGAGAAGCTGTTGATCAATTTGAAGAAATGCTCGTTCATGCAGACAGAACTCATTTATTTGGGTTTTGTAATCTCAACAAATGACTTGAAGATGGATCCTGAGAAGGTAGAAGTAATCAGGGATTGGCCGTCGCCGAGGAACATTTTCGAAGTAAGGAGTTTTCATGGACTGGCTAGTTTCTACAGAAAGTTCATTCGAAACTTCAGTGGGATTAGCGCAGCAATGATGGACACCGTGAAGAAGCGGCATAAAAATTTTCATTGGACAACTGAGGCTGAGAAGAGCTTCAATTTGTTGAAGCGAAAGATTACAGAGCAACCAATTTTGGTGCTGCCATATTTTCAGAAAACTTTCCAAGTGAAATGTGATGCCAGCGGGTATGCTGTTGGAGGGGTTTTGAGTCAGGATGACCGGTCTGTTGCATATTACAGCGAAAAGTTGGATGATGCAAAGATGAAGTACTCCACGTACGACAAAGAGTTCTATGCAATCATACAAGCATTGAAAAAGTGGAGGCATTACTTGATACTCAAATAATTTGTTTTATACAGCGATAATCACGCATTGCAGTTCGTAAGTCAGCAGGAGAAGCTGAATCAAAAGCATGTGAAGTGGGTAGAGTACATGCAGAATTTCACGTTTGTGATCAAACACATTTCGGGGACTGCTAACAAAGTAGTTGACGCTTTGAGCAGGAAATATTTATTGCTGCAGGAATTCAGAGTCAAAACCTTGGGGTTTGAAAATCTGAAAGACATGTATGCAGGTGATGCAGATTTTTCAGAGGCGTACGAGGCAGCTGAGAATCCCGTTCTCAGATATCGGAGCCCATGTATTGATTTCATGATCCAGGAAGGATTTATGTTTCGGGACAATCAACTGTGCATTCCGAATTGCTCTATGAGGGATAATTTGGTAAAGGAGAAGCACACCGGGGGCTTAGCAGGTCACTTTGGACATGAAAAAACATTCGCCAAGCTGAGAGAATCGTATTTTTGGCCGGGGATGCACGTTGATGTTAAAATATTTGTTGACCGATGTCGGATATGTCAACACGCGAAGGGCCGAAAGCAGAACACCGGGTTTTATCATCCGTTGCCTATACCTGAGAGGCCATGGGAAGCCATCAGTATGGACTTTGTGTTGGGTTTGCCGAGAACACAGTGAGGAGTTGATTCCATCTTTGTGGTGGTGGATAGGTTTTCGAAGATGGCACATTTTATTCCGTGTCATAAAACCAACGATGCGACCCACATCGCGAATTTGTTTTTCAAAGAGATTGTCCGGTTGCATGGATTGCCGAGAAGCATAGTCTCGGATCGGGATACCAAGTTCNAGAAGCTGGGGACTGACTTAGCGTTCAGTTCTGCATACCATCCGCAGACAGATGGCCAGACGGAAGTGGTTAATAGAAGCCTGGGAGATCTATTGAGGAGTCTGGTGGCAGAGCAGCATAGCAGCTGGGATCAGATCCTACCACAGGCAGAATTTGTGTACAATGATTCAGTGAATCGGAGTACAGGTAAGAGCCCATTTCAGATTTTGTATGGGACACAACCGAGGGGAGTTTCTGAACTCAGGGAGTCACAACAAACTGAAACTAGAAGCGCGAGAGCTGAAGAATTCGCTGAGGCGATGCAAGAACTTCACGCGGAGGTGAAGCAGCGGCTGCATAAGGCAAATCAGGAGTATAAGCGTAGAGCCGATCAGAGGAAGAGACAACTTCAATTTGAAGTTTGGGACATGGTCCTGGCGCACTTGAGGAAAGAAAGGTTTCCAAGGGGAATGTATAACAAGCTCAAGATGAAGAAAATCGGGCCATGCAGAGTCCTCATAAAGTTCGGAGAGAACGCATACGAGCTTGAGTTTCCAGAGTGCATTGGGATATCTCCGATTTTTAATATTTCATACTTATACCCATACAGGGCCAAGGATGCAGAAACTAGAACTGATGAACCAGTGATCCAGTGGCAGAAACAATTACCAGTTGCACAAGAACCACAGATGGAGTGCATACTGGAGAAAAGAGAAGGTAGGAGGACCAGGAGAAAGCAATATTTTGAATACCTGGTGAGATGGAAGAATCATCCAGTGGAGGATGCCAGCTGGGAAACAGAAGCAGTGATACAGAGGCATGGTCACACCGTGCAGCAGCTCATGGACAGGAGCCCATGAAAAATTTTGAGTCGAGGAGTATGATGCAGGAGCATCCACACCTCACCAAGCGAGCCAGCACGTGAAGAAAAAAAAAAGAGAACGGCTGGACAACGCCAACACATACTTTTTGAATTACTTTGAAGATTTTTGCGCCGCCATTTAAATGAAGGCATTCAAAGCTGAGCGCACTTGTATTGTATTATAGATAAGAAGGCATTTATTAATTTTAATGCTGTTAGATAGGAATTAACTATAGATTAGACAGTTTTGGCTTTCGAGAGGGAAAACGGAATATAGGCACCCTCCTTTGTGTTGTTGATATTATTATTCAGATTTATGGAGATTAGCAACATTAGCATTCAGGGACAGAAAGAGAGCAACTCAGAGAACTGTTGAAGGATCCCCATGTACAGATATTGAATTAATAGGAAAGCTTTAACTCAATTCCATGGCTGTGATTATTCTCTGTGTGTTGTTGATATTATGCGGTTGCATCTTTGCTTCTTGTTTTGCCTATTTTCTATATGTTGCATATGTGATCACATGGCAGGTTCGAAATCTGAGGGAATGAGAGAATGAGTTTCAATCGTTTCTCTGTCTAAGCTAGAAGATTCATGCATAGAGTGCAGTGGAATTCCTCCGCATAGAGTGCGTTGAGGAGGCTGGACAGTTAAACTCTCATCTTTGTTTGCCCAGAAGATGTGTTGAGTTATTCGAACCGTGCAAGTGAAGAACAGGTTGAATTGAAATCTCAGAGGAAGGCCTGGGAAGAGGAGAACAGGAAAGCCTTGATTCAATTCCATGGATGTGTTTATTCTATGCGTGTTGTTGGCATTATGCCTTTGCATATTTGCTTCTTGTTACTTAATTCTTTCATATGTTGCTTATGTGATTTTATGGAAGAATTGAATTCAGAGGGGTTCTAAGTGGAAAGTTGGTGAAAGCTCAGGAGGGAGAGTTCCTTACAAGTATTGTGGAACAGACCCAGGAGAAGCCCCGAATGGGATAAGTTTCGAAGCGAAGGACTCTTCAAGAGGAAGAGGATCGATGACTTGAAATTTCTGGAAGAGATTCAACCTTCAAGCGCAAGTAGAACCCATTTGCAATCGCGTATCGGCATATCGGAGTTGGAAAGTGTAAGGGTTGCATGCACGTCGATATCGCGGGTAGCGATTTCCAGTTTCCGTGGGAGCGTCGATTTTCGGAGGGACAGGTGGCACGTGATCTCGGGACATTGGGTCTCGGAAGTTGAAGAGCCAAGTGACTGGTCTCATAAGTCGCGAATTCGCGAGGAGACGAGGTAGCGATACTCGGGTATCGACGACTCGGGCCTCGGAAGTCAAGGAGAAGTTAATCTGAACTCGCGAGAAGCAAAGCTGCGAGGTCGCGAGCCTCGGCATCTCGACGCATCGGGTCTCGGGAGTTGAAATCCCGAGTGGTTGGTAGTGCGAGAGGCAAAGTCCCGATTCCCCGAGCAGAGGAAAAAGAGGATAGAAAAGAGTGAACTGTGGGTATAGAGAATCCGATAGGAGGAGAGAAGAACCATTGAGTTCTTCGGGTTGGGAAAGAGAAGGTCCTGGTGAGAGCAGGGTTGTCAGTGAGGACGACTTGCGTCAAAAGCTCACTGTGTATTAATCAAAACAATCTATGTTTATATTAAAAAATTCACTACAACATTATTTGGATCTTCACATGGGTTTTCTCTTATACACTGCCTTTGGAGTAATACTTATGCAAATATTAACTTTGGGATCTTGTATGCAATATGTGTTATAAGTTATCTCTGTTTAAAAAAATTCTCATAGTATTTCGGCCCTTTGTAAGGAATTTGATTACTCTTATACAAACTAATATTTGTTGGTTATTATATCTATAATTCTTGTTTATGTTGTTACTCCTTTTACTCTGTCAATCTTTTACTTTATCAAACTTATAACCTATAGGTTATCAAGATTTATGTTCTCAATTGAAATATTTTCTTAAATTTTACTGCTATGATAGTAATAATAATTGTGCATGCATATAAAATGATGATGGGTATGTTTGTCTTGCAAGGGAACCCATCAGATGGATAACACACCCACTCCCCTTCTTGGGTCTTGGATTGATGGCTTTGCATGGTAGCGAGGATGCTCCAATTATGACATCGAAATCGAAGTTAAGTATACTGGATTCTTTATTTGATTCTCGAAATCCAAGTTAAGTATACTAAATTATTTTATATGTTTATTACAGGTTTGGGCAACAACCAATGCACTTGGAGAAGTGTGCATCATGTCCACAAAAGGTATTTGGGTTCCATCTTCATCCACCAGTGCTTGCGAGTCTTCGGGGATAGACTTATGTAGTTCTTTAAATTTGTGTTTAGACTATATAGGGAGTCCTCGTATTTAAGGAACTAAAACTGTAACATTATGATCTTTTATTTGTTGATGGTAATAAATATGTATATCAATTTTTGTCAACAAACATGTACTCTATTATATCAAATGTCTTTCTTTAATAATTGACAAAACCTGTATTAGGACTGTTATTCGTTTGTTTGACATAACAACAACAATTATTAGATAGTTGTGTTTATGCTCATATATATATATATATATATATATATACCACACTATTAATAGCATACTACTACAACTATTTTACACAATGGCATCCCATATCAACTNTAAAAATATGGAAACAATTGTATAAATAATAAAACAGTATTAGCATAGCACCAACAATTTAAAATACAATTAAAATACATATCTAAAAAATATTATGGTGGGAAGTAAATGGAACAACCACGTTCCACAAAACCAAGACCAGAAAAACTACAATCACTTGTCTTGGTCACCTCCTAGCATGACCATGAGTCCATAAGGGAGAATTGAATTCTCCTCCTCAGCTATAGCCACCATCAATAGATCAGAATATTCGTTGCCTCACACTCCCATTTCTCATAACAACAAACAATTATCAATTCCTCAACATACTAAGTAGTGTCTTGCCTCCCACATATGTTGTATATATTCTTATGCCTAGGTATTTCCATTCCTTTCCTTCCTTGGGGAAATTCACATCTTTACAAACCCCTAACTTTTAGGGGATGCTAGTGGTAAAATTCAACTTCTACCACTTGTAAAAATCAGCCCTGAGGTAACTCAAACCTGTTCCCCACTCATGGAGTCATGGTTAACTATTTTTAACCTAGTTATTCCATTTGTCTTCCATCATTTAATTTATTAAAATGTTGTCTCATACATGTGTCCAAATAAAAGAGGACAGTTGTGCAAGTCAAATATTTTCCCAAAAGTAGTCAAATAATTAATTACATAATCCAAAATTCCAAATTTGGATTTCCCATAAATGGAAAATAATTTCCAAATCCAAATTTTCCAAAACCGGAAATTTACTTCAAAATTCCACTTAGAATTTATTTTCCTAAAATTTGAGAATATTAGAGTTATATTATATTTGTGCATGATGTAATCACACACATGATACAATTAAACGATATCCCAACATTCATGCACCCCATCATTCTAAATCAGTGTGTACAACTCATGTTGGATGTATTTCAAATATTGACTCGGTCGTGAGTGCATTTAATTTTTTATATCAATAATTATGCATTTTTTTGGAATTTAATTGTATTTTTTTTTCTTATATTTATGTATACATTATTTTGTTTTTTACAATTCCCATGAACTACAACAAAGTCTAAAGTATTCTAGATAGGAGATGAAGAAAACATACTAGATCCATATGATGGTGCTAATGCAGGGACTGGACAAATTCAGGCACTTTCTATGATCCATGGAGTGCCACTTGGTCATGAAGAGGACAATATAGTTGTCATTAATGTCACAAGTAACATCCATGTTTCCTATGAATATAAAATTGATGGATGTGAATGTTTGAAGGAGAAAAAAATGAGTTTTATTTGTTGGCCGAAGAATTATTTGAGAAAATCATCTACCTAGATCAACCTAGAAAATCATATATTCACTCGTTCATTTCATTTAATGTTGTTTGTGGTGTGATTAGAAATGTTGTTTTTTTCATTTATACAAGGAGTGATATAAGGGCATGTTTTAATGCATCTATTCCCTGGCTCACTTTATTTAATGTTGCTTGTGGTGCCATTGGAAATGTTGTTTCTTCCACTCCTACAAGGAATGCTATGATATTTCAAGAGTGTGTGTTTACATGCCATTATTTCTATGCTCTGCCTTTGGATTTTATTTCTATTTATTTACTTGTCTTTTAGAGTGAACAAATTTTGTGAGTGTAAATAGACTGGGCTTACCCACATTATATTGTTTTTCCTAGATTTTTTTATCATCTCATAATGTGTTATGTTATTTAAGGAAGGTGAATGGAACAATAGAATGTGTCGATCACTAAGGTTGGGATCATAACACTCTTTATAATGACAAGATATATGTGTTATCCCGTGACAACCCTAGTTATCTTATATTCTTGTGTTTAGTGATGAATATACTATTATCTTCTGTAAATAGTTTTAAACTAATATAGGTAATGTCTCGTTGGTTGATGAATTTTTCTCTTAATGATGAAATAATATTGTATCTTTTTATTTTTTTAATTTGTTAAATTTTTTATGGACTTGTGTCTCATTTGTAAGGAGTTACAATATTTTATACAAATTATTTCATTCTTAGTTTTTTAAAGTGTAATGTTCAATTGATTATAGATTGTATTTTTCCTTCCTCATCCTGGGAGTATTACAATGGAATGTGGATATTTGGGTGAGTTTTGTGAGTCTTATTATTGATATAATTAATATTCTTTTGTTTGTCAATGAGGGAACTTGTGATTTTTAATTGTGGATGCAACCTGGTTGTTGTGTGGAAGATTATGTGAATCAAAATATCATAGGTAAGAAGAATGGATTTCCAGACTTGTGCAAATATCTCTATAAGAATTATGGGACAACCATATTTGGACTCAAGATCTATGCATTCAGTTCCTTTTGTTTGATTAAATTGGGCATTGTATTTCAACCTTAAGGTTAAAATTATTTCTTTTATATTTGGAAAGATGACATTTTTTCTTCTATGAATAAGTTCATGTTGGGGCATGAGTCCTGAACATGGATTATATATTGGCAGATTTGAAAATGAAAAGTTGTGTTTTTCTTATTCAATACTTGAGTATATGAATTTTTCCCTATTTTCAAGTCATGTTGTGTGGAAGGACTTTACTAAGTCTATGAAATTTTCCTTGTTTTACACTTGTGTGGAAGACCTTACTAAGATCAATCTCCTCACAGACTTGAGAAGAAGTAAAATACTCATCTTGAGCACAAATAAAAGACTCAGATTTACCTGTTCATTATCTAACTTTAAGTATTTGCCTAGAAAAATTGCAATATATTTAAAAATTGAAAGATGTTAAAGTTGAAGTGGAAAATTTTGAAGTTGAAACTAGAATGGAATTTTGTTCACATCCATAGTGGATAATATTATGTAGGATATTCAATCACTTTTTCCATCACATTTTTGGTTAGTTAAATCCAATTTTCTCTCCTTATATAGTAAACCTAGTTCTATCATACACTAAAAATATTTGGTTTTGAATTTCGAGTTCTATGTGACAATTGTAGTGTAGGAACTTCTTGGCCATTCACCTTGACCAGAAATGATCAAAGCAATGATTCAAATCACAAAATCTTGTAGAAATTTAGAATTTAGACCCATCTCCTAATATACATGTCAACCTTTACTTGAAATAATCTTTTGTATTGTATAATATTGAGGGTCTTGTGACTCTCCTCCTTTCTCTTAGCCTAAGTTATATTTTTGTCATTGAATGTTATTTATGGACTTATGCCTCTATTACATTATTCTTAGTCCCATTTTTCAATGGAATTTCTAACAACTTTTATAGAAAGTGTTTAGATCCATACAAATCATGTCCATCTATTATAGATGTATAGACATTTAATGAGATTCTCTCACTAAATGCATTGACAAAATGACTAATATAAAAATTCTCTTTTCCTTTTATGTAACAGGGTATACTTATATTGTGAAAATACTTTTATGTATTGGGTCTACTCATTCAAAATGACATGTTTGTAACATAGGCCATTATAGAAATTTGAATAAGATTTAATGTGATTAGTCCATTGAAATTTACTCATTTATCCTACTCCTAAAAATCTACTTTCATGTTGAAAGTTTTGTGACTGTATTTCATAAAAACATGTGCATCTGCAAATCATATTCACAGAGGTGAGGCAGATATCATGTTAGTTGGTGGTAATGAAGAAACAATTATTCCCATTAGTTTTGGTGGGTTTGTTGCATGTTGAGCCCTATATTAGACAAATCATGATCCCTATTCTACCTCAAGGCCTCGGGACAAAGATCAAGATGGCTTTGTCATGGGTGAAGGTGTAGGAGTGTTGGTAAGTTTAGAATGACAAACTTTTTTTGTTAGTGTTATGTGTGTTCAATGTTCATTAATTTTTTGGCCATTGAAAATTTCAAAGGATTACCCATATTGCATAGTAGATAAGAAGACATGTTTTTGTTACCTATTCTTCATATGAAGGCTAAAAATACTAGGTAAAAGGGCAGTAATTAATCAAACAGTAGAATCTATAAAATGAAAGAACAAGAAATTTTTAAATTTCTGATGACTATGATCTAATCTGCAATTGTTTATCCTGGGTTTTAATTGGCGTAAACAGGATCATGGTAGTTCTACCTTCTATGGAGAACAAGGAAAAAAAATCTTGTGACACTCCTTGCAAAATAGAGAGTTGAAGAAGGTTTTGACGTCAAGGAGATTACAACCATAATAGAAGGATACATTGGAAGTGCCTTGAAGGTACAATAGCATTACTGGAAGTACATTGTAACATACCCATCTATCCCCAGGCCTGAGATATGCCACTTAAAATCACTTAGACAAGGTGCAACACACCCAACAATCCACAAGCCATGAAGGTTGTATCCCCAAGAATCAATTCTGTGAACTTATCTTGAATTCAAAAGAATTCTCATTAATAAAGAGGCATGAAAATCGCATGCATAAATCAAGATCCATGATACAGCATAAAGTAACAAACAATGTGCCATGCAAATAAAATAACCAGCAAACAGACACATTAAAATACATATCTCATATATAATTAAATTAGCATCGGAATGAACATTATAAAGAAAACTCATCACAGAGAGAACTTATCTTTTCAAGTAAATATTCATGTATTGGATGCAGACCAAGGAAATTTCTCCCAACCATAGACATTGTTGTTATTTTACTCTCAACAATAGGTCACCCCCAAGCTAGGGCTATGAATCCACAAGGACGGGTCCTAGGCCAAGTCTAAACACATAGCAGTTGGTTAACTAGATCTAAGGTTTCCCAACCTCACAACAAATCCTAATTTCTAACTCTCTTCCCCCCCAACCTACACAACCCAAATAAATAAACACCTTTCTCCACCATGTAGTCCCTGAGGCTATTCCATTTCTCTCCCGATCTTGAGTTCTACTTCTCAAGAAATATCGGTAGTGGAAATTCCAAAGATTCTTAGTTGTGGACAGTTCTATCCGAACTTCCATTAGTCTCATAACTAATAGGCCTCTTAGCACTCAAGCTCTCATAGGCCTTTCATCACTCACAAAAATCCAAATTACACCAACTCTCTTCTACCCAGCCTACACAACCCAAAGAATGGACCCCCTTCTCTACCATGCAGTCCCTCAGGCTTTTCCATCTCCTTCCAAGGCTCCAGTTCTTCTGGTCAAAAATCTCCATGTTGGGACTCTTAGGATTCATAGTTGTGGACATTTCTATCCAAACTTCTATCAAGATCATGCAAACATGCATCCACTCCCTTATGGAATGATCAATAATTATTACATCCATTCATTAATGTCTCTCCTCTTCTTGCCATTGTTTCCATGCTCCGCCAAAGAGAATATGAACTAGCAATAGTGAGTGAAGAGGAAATATGAACAAGGTAACAAGGGAAAAAAATGAACCAGGGGAAGAAGATGAATGAAAGGGAAGGAATACCCAAAAATTCACCTAGATCCATCCTCATGTATTCATTCTTATCCTTGCTCAGACCAACAACACACAAATTCGACCTGAGTGAAGGAAGAGGAATAAAAACCATGGAGAATAAGCGCAACAAGGAAACAAGACAAGCCAAAGCAACCCCCAAGGAATGTTTATATAATCACAAGAAACAAGAACCGCTTGGCCTCCCCTAAGAAGCCCATGTAACCACTTTTCTCCATAAAATCAATTGTGGGTAAATAAAAATAATAACAAGAAGAAGATGTATCCCCTCAATCCCCTTCTCTTATGGAATCATATCCCCCTATCTCTTTTGTCCTTTTTAGTCATGCATCCAATGGTGTATTTTATTAATGTATATGAATTATTACCTTTCATAGGCACTCCGACCCCTTTTTGACTTTATTGGATCACGAGCCTGAGTCACGATTACATACTAAATTATAGTTCATAAGGGTTAAAATCAGGAGGTTTCATCCCCCTCTCCTTATTTTGGCATTGTCCTCGGTGCACAACACCATTCTAATGTTACTAAAATTACAAATCCAGGCCCTCTGGCCTTAATCCACATAGTAAATCTAGCCCAACATGTATATACATAGGCACTCTGGCTTAAAATTAAACATGTATCCATGGGAATTCCAACCCAAACATGTATAATGATATTCAAAATTTACAATTATGGCAGCAGTTCCAACCAACTAGTTCTCCTTCCCTCTCAACCCTACACAACCTAAATAAAGGAACCCCTTTCTCTTCAATGTATTCCCTCATGCTTCTCCACTTCTCTCCAGGGCTCGAGTGCACTCGGCCAGGAAGTTTCAGAGTTGCAACTTTGAGAACTCTAGTTGCAACAAGTCCACAAGACTTTCTTCATTCCATTCCTTCATCATTGAACTCAATTTCCTTTTGGTATTATTTTTCATGAGCTTCCATATTAAATATCCAACATCTCATATGTATTATAAAAATACAATCATCATGAGATATTGTTATAATAATTTTAATCGTAAGTGTCAAATCTGTTTTATACAGGAAAACAAAATTTTCCAAGAATGAGATTTATTCTCATAATGTTTGGTTTTGTAGTTGTAGATATCAATCTTCCTTGTGGGATTACATCCTTTCCATATCCAATACCATTCTACTTGCATTTTT
>SNQJ01S0271945.1:0-11647 GCA_010110895.2 Picea sitchensis | reverse complement strand
GACAATCCCGCAGCTTGTAATTTTTCTATAAATTCATGTGTATCTAACATGTTCAGCATGGGTCTGAGTTACAATTCAGCTGTGTATTTGTTCCCTTCTCTCTGTTGTTCAATTTCGTGTTCTGTTCTTCCTGCTTTCTTCATCTTATTATTATTAATTTAGTGGGAGGGAAAGGACTTATCAGTTCCTTGTGTGTTCTGAATTTATGATGCGTGCACTTCTTTTCGACGTTCGTTTGGTGGAATTGGTCATCGAAATTTGACGTTCGTTTTGGTAGATTTATAATATAAATTTGATGGAAATTAGACGATAAACTACTTTAACCATTTATAACTTTTTTATGAAAATCCTTATGGGTCTTTGTTATTATAAAGGTTTTGGAGTGAATTTATGAAGATGGAATTTATTTTTTTCGAAGTGAATTCGTGAAAATGGGTTATAAATTTGTTTTTTCTAACGAAAAGTTTAAATTAATTGTTTTTTAATCTTTTAAAAATAAATAAATAAAGTAATTTTTAACCTTTTAAAACTAAAATAAATAGTAAATTGTATAACTATATATATTAAATTTTATGTTATTGATTTTATATATATGCGTATTAAATTGTAAGTAAGGATAATGGATAATTTAAATAAACAAAATACTTTTAATATTTTTAAGAGTTACAAAATTATGTTAAGGAATGTTTTATGTATACAATTTATAAGGATTATAAGTTTTTTAAATTTTTGATAACTTTCAAAGGAGGTTAGGTAACAATTATCCAAAAAACTTCCAAAGGAGGTTAGGTAACAATTATAAAAAAATAATAAAAATGTTTTTTAAGTGATCAGTTTCTTCTACATTTAATAATTAAATATTTTAAATTAAAAATTAAAAACTTAAATTTAAGGCTAGAGAGATCTTAGAGAGTTTGATCAAGAATCACAATTACAACAAAACCAAAACATAAAGACTTCTAAGAACTAGAGCATAGTTTTCACAACTAGATTCCACGTCAATGAACATTGATGGTAGGATCCCTCTTTTTGGACTCATGATGCTCGATGCTCCTTTGGTAGTTGTTGTTAGAGCATGACATTATCTTCCTTTTATTCATCTTTCGACCTTCATGTTTTGCTTTTCTTTCCTTTGTTTCTTCTCCAACTTGTGTGTCCTTTTCTTTTTCAATTTTTAATTATAATTTTTGAATATCTTTGATTTAATTTTACATTATAATAATAAAATTTTGAATAAATAAATTTCATTAAAATATTTATAAATAGGAAATCATTATGAAAATCAAAGTGTTCCAAACTATATTTCAAACCAACTCCAATGGTAATAAATCCAAAACATGATCTAAATGCACGGGTCTGCACTTCTAGAAGTTGTAAGTGCTTGAAAATTACAACATTATCCGTTGGTTTAATTTACTGGAAACTTTGGGTTTAGTTGACTAGAAACTCTGGTTGGAGACATTTTCTCTATCAAAATTTTATTTAAGCTCTTCATCAAGAGTTTTTAAATTAAAATTCTTGAGTTTAAATAAATCTTAGTGGAGAGTTCTCTCAAATCCCATATAAAGTTGTTTCAAACTCAATTCACAGTTTGTTTCAACTATTCACTAATAATATTCTTCTTACATATAGAGTTGTTTCAAATTCAATTGAGAGTTTGTTTCAACTATTACTAATAATATTTTTACAATGATCATCATAGAGGGACTTTTAATTAAAATGCATTTTAACCTAGAGTTATATATATTCTCTCAACCAAAATATTTGAATTATCAATTTCACTTTCATTCAACTAGTAAAAAAAGGAAAAAAAAGAAATACTGAATTACCAATTTCACTTTCATTCAACTGGTAAAAAAAAGGAAAAAAAAGAAATACTAAGATTTTTAGTGTAAAAAGAAAATTAAATGGACTTTTGACAAACACATAGTTTTTGATTTTCTCTATTGATTTTTGGCATTGGGATTTTGAGGTTTTTTGGTTTTGGTTTTGAACTTGATTATATTTAAACACATAAGATTTTTAGTGTAAAAAGGAAATTAAATGGACTTTTGACAAAAACATAGCTTTTGATTTTCTCTATTGATTTTTGGCATTGGGATTTTGAGGTTTTTTGGTTTTGGGTTTGAACTTGATTATATTTAAACACACAAAATGATAATATGATCATACTCGACAAGATGGAGTGAAAAAGAACAAAAAAAATCAAGAATATAGGGAAAAGCTAAGAGAGAATACAATGTCATTTACAACTAAGAAGACACATGGTGATGAACAAAGACATGGCTTGAACATGAACAAACAATCCATGGTGCAAGATATTCACAACACATGGAGTCATCTCAACAAGTCAATTTTGACATCAACATTAACATCATCGTCAAGTTTAAACATTTTAGCCCATTTAGGTTTTTGATTTATAGATTATATATTTACAAATTACAAATTTTAAGTATTTGTTTGAATTTATGTTATATACATAATTTAATCCATGTTTCTTTGAATTGCATGTGCAATGTTTTAAATGAAGAGATCCTATAGCATTGAGGATATCATAAAACTTAATTGGTAGTTCCATCAACATCCACATTGATGAGAATTTTGTGGAGAATATGGATGTAATGAAAATCAAAGAGATTCGAGACTTATGATACTCGATCACATGGTGGAAGAACATGTGAGTAACATTATCAAAACTTATCTTGAAGATAAATTGTTTATATTTGAGGCTTGACCTAGGGTTAACATAATGTTTTGGCAGGTGGATAGAAGGGCATGATTGATATGTTTTCAATGCTAATGATGGATGAGGAGATCTTGGACTATTTGGATGACCTGATGGAGGGAAAGCCTGAACACTTGTACAACTAGTATCTCTGTGGATTCATGGAGGAGGTACCCTGTGGGAGAAAATCCATTGGAGGATGAAATAATGACCATTATTGATGAGTTGGCCCATGGTTTATCTACAAATGGTTCCAAGGTGAGGCCTAGTTGGAGGAGAGAATGAAAGTTAAGGTTTTTTCCCCCCCAGTGACTTTAATTCCACTATAGACATTCCACCTGTGGTGCATGATGGAGAATATTTTGGTGATATTAGGCGATCATTACCTGATATTGAAGAGGATGGAGCAATTAATCTCTTTAATGAAGGTGTTGATATTGATATTACTATGTTGGCTTTAAGAGGGGATGTTGAAATACCTTTCTGTGACTCAATCAACATTTTCTAAGCTCAACTAGAGGTAGGGTTTATCAGGAATTTTTTGGATCTTACCCTCATGAGTGGTTCCACTATAGTTGAAGCAAGGAGTTGAGGACAACCTTCTCTAGAAGAGGAAAGGAGAACCATAAGGAAGACATGCATAAACAAATGGAGGTGCTAGTTAGATTGAACCTAGGGACCAAAATAAATCTCAATGATGTCTTGAAACTAGAAGAATTGGTGGTTGTAGGCCGGTTTCCTAGTAGAAATATGTTTGGTGATTTTCTTAAAATTGGACAAAAGTTAATTTTGAACCTTTGGTTGGATACCCTCCTTGCATTATGACATTGGAAAAGGGTTGGTTAGTATGGGTTTTTAGAATGGTCATGGAGGTTAACAACATTTTACACAGTCGATGGAAGTGGATTTCTCAAAATTTATTTATGATAAAATGACATGTGGATTTTGATGTCAAAACTTTCTAGTTTGGGTTTGAATTCCAAGTCTTCCATTAGTATTATGGTTTTAGGATGTGTTTGAAGCTATAGAGAATGAAAAACTCATATTATGAGCCAAATTACGCCTTTTGGGACATAAGGTACTTTGGTATCACAAGAATCCTTGTGGCCTTAGAGACAAGTAAGAGATTGGTGGAGAAAATAGTCATTAAGCGGGGTGAAAACCTATACAAACTAAACCTTGACTATGAATGCATAACCTTCAAGTGTGGGTGTTACCATAACTATGGGAACTTAGCAACTCAGAAGAAGGTGTGGTTTCAAAAAATATAGTCAAAATAATTGGGGGTGGATATGATGGAAATCCCTAGTGAAAATCCTTCAGATATACCACTGTAACCAAAAGAATATCCTTCAACCTCGAGGGAATCTCAAGGATAAGAGCTTGGATGCTATCATTGAGAACAAAGTATGCAAGCCTCTCATGGGTAATTCATCATAATTACTTTCCCCAAACAAAATAAAATCCTCCGAAAATTTAGTTTTGGAACTTAGGGGATAGAGTTAGAATATAAAGGATTAGAGTCTATCCGTAAATTCTTGCCTAGTCTTTCAAGCATTAAAAATCTTGTCTCCCAACTCTCATTCATATACATGTGATTTAAATACCTATGGTAGAAGCTAATGTCTAGGTAGGGACATTTTCATCCTATAGAATGGGAACAGAGGCATGAGTGACCTCATGAGATTCCACTCCCTTAGAATCCTCAAAATACAACCTTGGACCCAGGAGTAAAGGAACCCTCGACTTCCCTGGAAAGGTGGTAGGGTGATTAGGATTTCTTGATGAGAAACGCCAAAAACCAAACCAAAGAGGGAGGAAGTCCTACATGTCCATGGTGTAGAAACAAGCATCCTTTGAGATCATATGTGGAAAAAAATTGTCATTAATAGGGTCCCTTAGAGAAAATGCCCTTTGTGAGGGTTTAAAATGATCTTTCTTACCCTTAACTAATGAGGAATAACCAATCCCTCAAATAAATTGTCCATTAAGAGGCTAATAGAGACCTTAAAACCTTAAATTATGATTGATGGAGAGAAAATAACTTAGGATCTCTCAAAATTTATGAGTGGGTGGGAGTTCAATTATATTTATGCTATTGGGAGATTTTATGGGAACATCACTGGTTGGAAGAGGTGCTCCTATACCCTTACTAACTCCTATGCCTTTCCTATAGGTCTAGGGGTATCCATTTTCTTTGTAGGTTTAGGGAAACCGATCTTTGTTCTGAATACATATGGTCCTTACTCACATAGGGTGGAATAATAGGATAAGTTATTCAAATTAGAATGTATTTAGAATGTTCTTATGGTGATATGGGGAGGTCTAAACTTCACATTAGGAGCCTTTGAAATATGGGGAATTACAACATATAAGTGGATTGTATTTCATGTTAATTTTTAAGAAAACTAGAAGAGGTGGGCTTGCTAGACATTGAACCAACAAACATGACTCCCACTTAGAGGAATAAAAGAATATGCAATGATAGAATAGCCAAGAGGATGGACCAGTTCTTAATCTCTGAAGTTTTTTTGGATGAATTTAATCGAGTAAAATAGTGAGTCACCTCGAGAGGAGAGTCAAACCATAATATGGTTGTACTAGAAATAGCTCTTGCTCAAGAAAAACTATCTAACCCTTTCAAATCGAATCTAGAATAGATGAAAATGGAGGAGTTTTTCAACAAGATTAAATATTGTTTGAAACCCTATGATGTAAACTTAAGCGTTTCTACACCTATTCATTTTCAACAACATCTGGAAGAGGCATCATGGAAAAAATTGGATGTTCCAAAAGCAAGTGGAGGATGGGGTCTAAAAAATCCCTTTCTCTTCTCTAAGGCTCTAACTACAAAAAAAGTGTGGAGTTTATTACAAGGAAAAGGGATATGGATCCAAGTAATTAGATCCAAGTATATTTCCCCATATATACTATAGGATTGGGTAAGGAACCTTAAAAAAATACATAATGCCTCAATCATTTGGAAATATATGAATTCAACCTTTCATTTGGTAGGTAATTTTTTATTTGGAAAGTGGGAAAAGGTGATAAAGTAAAAATTGGCCTTGACCCTTGGATAGGCAACAAAGGAATGCACATATTACCTTCTCAGTTGATCTGAGAACTTAGAAATAAAGTTTTTTATACTCTTAGACAAAATATGAACTGGGAGAGATCTACAAACTAGAAACAACAATGGCTCACCTAAGAGGATATTGGTCTAGGATAATATTTTTCTTAAGCCTGGAAAGTTTATACAACTATTTTAAAAGATAGCGATGTTAAAATGAGAGAAGATGATGATCAACTATTATGGTCCCTCACCCCCACTGGAACATATGTTCCTAAACTAGGCTATATAACACTTGCTGAGGATTGGAGGGACATCAAGTTTGGTTGTGGAGATCCATCTATTAATTAAGGTTTCCTTCCACAAATTAAATTTTGATGCAGTTGATATTAAACAAGAAGGATCCTACTTGATAGGTGCTTCAAAAAAACAATTCAATGGCCTAGGTTGGTGCAGCTTATGCCAACAAGCAAATGAAACCATATAACATTTAATTATGGCCCACTCAATTACAAAAGAGGTTTGGAAAGAAGTGGAAAACATTATAGGGATACAAAGTCTCTATGAAGGTGGAGACATAGAAGACTATTTCAGATCATGGTATTCAAAGAAGGACACATAGAAGATGAGAGCCCTCCCACTCAACATAGCTTGGGGAGTATGGCTTGCTAAGAATATGAAGCTATTTGAGGGAAAGGAGCATTTCCCTCCCAAATGTGCAATCTTGTTTTTAAATATCCTAAATGCTTATCCACGGGTCGAGGAAAGACAAAAAATACATGAGATGAAAGAAGAGGTTAATAACAAGGCTATCCCTTGGGCATACTTTGATGTGCCTCATAAGAAAGTGCTCCTAAAGGAGGCACATAAGGAATCTTATATATTTCTTCCAATCACTATATATCCTTCAAAGATGGAATAGGATATGAATCTAATAACTTATATGAATTTATGGCTCTCAAATTAATTCTATAGTTGGCTTAAGAACACAATGTTTCACAATTGCAAAATTTTCGTGACTCACTTTTGGTTAACCAATGGTTATGAAAGAAATATTCAAGTATAAATTTTACTTTACGTCCCTTATATGATGATATTCAAACAAAAATGACAACTTTTTTACATATCTCTTTGTTCACATATACATGGACATGAACAAGATAACGAATGGCCTTTCAAAAGATGGATTGCAGTTAGAGCACAATACCTGGATCATTTCCATCCTCTAGGATGGGCACTCAAATGAATTTACTCATAAACCTTGGATATAATGATATACTTTCTTTGTATTAAGACAATGGATTGTTTACAACTATCACTTTTTGAGTGATGTAACTCTTATGTTCTGTTTTTAGATAAGGAACAACACCATTTTTTATGATACAATTTATTGATATCTTTTAAAAAAATCTAATTTCTCAGAAAAAATGAAGAGTTATTTCTCTAAATGGCTATTGAGAATTCTTTTGAATGCTATGAGGCATATGACTATGTAATTTTGTTTTATAAATAAAGTTGTGAACCTTTTTTCTTTGGAAAAAAGATGATCATATCACAAGCTCAAATTTTATGTGGTTTGGTAAAGCACAAAAATCTAAGAGATGAAACTAGATTAGTGGGAATTAAATTTGGCAAAGAGGCTAAGGTAAACAATGAGTTATCAAAAAATTCAGCCATAGCTCTCCCTTCACTTGGAAATAGGTGATCTATTGATGCTAGGGTTGCTTGTAGAGCATTAATACCAAGTTTTCTGGCAATAAGAGCTCCATACTTGTTGGGATATTTTTCAAGGTATCCCTACCAAGATATGCTTCTAGATAATGCCAGGTCTAAGGTAGAAGAGTTTTGAAATTTGAATTCTCCTAGTTTACCAAATGAAAGGGACATTGTACAATGTCATATATCAAGAGGTGTGTATGAATAACATGCAAAATACATAATAGAGGTTACTCAAGTTGAATTGTAAATCATGATTTTTTAGTGTGTATTATCAATATTAAGATTACCTAGCTTAGTATATTAATGAATCTTAAACCATGGTATATCAAGCCCATCACTATTCATGACACATATTGTTGTCGTTACCATGTAGAATTTCAATTGACTCTATGAGACATTTCTAGATTTTGGAACACAATAATGGATGCATGACCCTCTTCTTTCCATTATTTGTGATTTTTTTATCTAAGATATCATGTCAATAAAAGAATGGTCGATTATTTTATCAAAAACATGTGGTGGTAGAATTGTGAACAATTTATTATATAGGGTTACTTCAAGACAATCATTCTTTTTTAAGGTCACAACTTAATCTATCATAGGATTGCCAACAAAATATTCATATATCTTCCACTTCATAGTGACCTATGAAAATTGAGGATCATTAAGATGCCATGGTGGTTATTTAGGGTTACGTTAAGGGTTTTTGCATGCCCACAACTCCCAATCAAGGTTTGGTTTTTGGGTTATCTAGAATCTTCTTGAAATTCCATACATGTGTCAGTAATAAGAGCTAACATGGCATCCACTTGTTACTATAGTGTTCAGAGCATAGGTCAACTTGTTGGATGCATAAATTTCTCATATGAACTTTGTTTTAGATTCCTTTATATCATTGGAGAAATATTGATAAGATATTCAATCGAAGGGATAAGAGAACATGTCTAAAAAATTGATGCCAAAATATTGTTTAAGCACCCGAGTAGGATCCAAAATTTTCAAGAACCCAAATCACCAAATTGAGATTTCAACCTAAGATAGGCCAAACAAGGCCATGGATAAAATTTTCTCCATTTCAGATCATACCTTCCCATTGTGGAAGGAATTTGGTCCCAAAAATCTTTTACTAAAGGAGATAAGGATAATTTTCCTCAACTTTCTCCTATCTAGTTGTTCTAAACTTCTTTTATAAAACAATACTTTTGCTAACTATACCCGAGCATGAGGTGCTAGGTCTTCTATGGTAGGTAAGACTTTCCGCTCATTTTATTCATAGAGTATGGATGACTCACCAAGTTTAAGATTCTACCCATTCACTATTGAGTAAATGCACATGTATGGGTGTAGAATGAGTTTGTAGGCAATATTATCCCCTGCCTTTTCCAATAGTCTAAAAAGGGCCATATCATAGAGCCTTGATATTCTTATTAGGTCCCTTCAATCTCTCTTTACTCATGTGCAACTAGACCCAATCTCCTACCGTGAATGCATTCTTAGTCCAATGATGAGTATGGTTGGCCTTGTACTTCTCTTATGATTTATTGAATGTCTCATATCACTGCAAATCGTTCTACTTGAACTTGTCAATGAATCCTACATTGATTGGTTCTTATCTTACATTGTCTTCCTTCTCTCTTCCATTTTGTCCACATACAACAATAGGTGAAGGTGGAAAATATCCAAAACAGGTTTTGAAGGGGGACTTCTTGGTGGAAGTATGAACTTCTTTGTTATACTTGAGTGTTGAATATATATGAAATTCCCATCTCAAGTTCTTGGATGCTTTTTATTGTAACCTTTCAAAATTTTAACCATTGTCATGTTCACCACTTATGTCTTCCCATACATTTTTGGATGTATAGTTGTAGATATCATTAGATTTGTGTCCATCTTCTCCCAAAGTGTGGTCCGAAAGGCACTAAGAAATCTTGTATTTCTATTTGAAGTGGCGTTTCTTAGTAATTCAAAGTGCACCTAGATCCTCTCAAATAAAATGATTGTTGCAACTTATACCTTCATGATAATTTTACGAGGCATAAGCATGCTCATCTTACTAAATTTGTCCACTACCACAAACACATAGTCACATTCTTTCTCATTTCTTGAAAAACACCCACAAAATCCATGGAGATTCCCTCGCATGGACTATTGGGTACAAGTAATGGATAATATATATACCTTGTTCCCTATTGTCGGGTTTAATTGGTATAATGAAGTATTTATCCTCTAATGACTCAAGCCACACCTAATTACATTTTAGTCTAGTATACATACCTCTGCAAGTTAGGTGATGTTTTATCGACACATAAATGACCTGCAGATTTGGAAGTGTGATCCTGTCATGTAAGAAGTTTTGTTCTTTCATATTTAGGAACATAGATATTGTTGAAATTGTAGACAAAACTACCTTGGAGATTGTAATTATTTATGTTGTCTCTTTTTCCTTCATGAACCTGGCCTTACAACTACTAAAATATCTTCTTGGATTCCTCATATTCTATGTATTCCTATTTGTATGCATCATGGGTGAAATGAACCATGTCATCAGAGTACACAAATATATGATCTTGGGCAGTGGTGATATTGATAACATGTATGTGACCTTGTTATTACTTCCTTTCTGATATTTGATGATGAGATGAAATTGTTGCGGAAATCCCATCCATTTGTAACATCTTTGGTGTTGAAGTTTACTTTGGGCCTATAAGTACCATAGAGGTTGGTGATCTGTGTGGATGGTGGTCTTCTTTCCCATCAGATAATGCTTCCATTTCTTAACAATTTTCACTGGATCATAAAGGTCCTTGTCATATGTGGGTAGTTCAATATTTCTCCATGAAACAATTAAGAATGACAACAAAGTAGCTTACCTCCTGTTGACGGGGAAAACATCACCCTTTGTCAACAACTGGGGTTACCCTTGATAAGAAGTCCCAATCAAAACCCTCGCCATTTTGAATAGGGAACCCATCTAGATTTTGGCCCAACAACCTTTCCTGGTTTTGGTTTTACCGGTTTCGGTCCGGTCCACCGATGAAGGTTTCCTAAGATAAATAATGAAATGCAATTAATCTAATATGCATGCATCTAGACTAAACTAAGGCAACCGTAAACTAGACATAGAAACAACAATGCTCCTATTGAGGGCCCGAGAAATAGTTCACACAAAGCAAAGACAACAACATGAATAAAAAACTACAAATGCATAATAGTCTAGCATTTGTACAATTCTTTACAGTTCTACGCCCATGACTCTAGACAAACATTCTTCAAATAATATAAATAAGAATGAAACCATCATACATAAGAATAGTCTACAATATGAAGTACATTATTACAAAACTCGAGTGTTGAGAAAACAAAAGGGAATAGTCCACAATACATCCAACATGAGAATCAAAGTTCTCTAGGAAATAGCTTGGCCAAACCAACTTCTCCTCATTAAATGTTTCAGTAATAGTACATGAAATCCATAAGGAATGCTCCTCAATTTTAGTTAACACAATATACATCTTTGAAATAGTTCTTGAGTTTATACAATGCTTGAAGAGACAAAAATCCATTTACTTAGATCTCATTCTCGTATTTATTAAAGTTCAATGGACTCTTAGTCTTCTACCTTCCCCATGACCTTTCATTTAAAAATATTTTTCCTTATTCTCTTTGTAATGATGAGAGGACAAATATAACAATTATATTTTGGATTTGTCTCTTATCACTAGTGGGCCATCATATATTTCGGCTACGGTGCACTCACCCACCGTAATGATTGGCTTGAAGATTGGGAGATTCGATCATCATGGGGTTTGGACTCCCTGTTTAGTCATTTGAGTTTGTTTCCCTTCACTACTCCCTGTTACTGTGACAATTTTTGTTGTTGTTGTTGCTCTTTTTTCCCCGACTATAGATCACATTGCAAGGATGTTGAGTACGACCTTCCCTTGGCATTGGTACCTGGCACCATTCAACATGCAACAAATGAGTGACCTCAGAGTATCCTCAAAATACACTATTAACAATACACATTTGAAACCATAGAACTAAAAAATTAACTAACTGAGAGTTCATATGTGCTTCCCTGAGTTCGGTTCCTAGTTCCTCTACCCTTGATTGAGGTGTCATGTTCTCTAGGG
>SNQJ01S0271943.1:0-11648 GCA_010110895.2 Picea sitchensis | reverse complement strand
AATCTCCTTTATTTTACTATGTGAGTTGTGTTGTTTTATGTTGCAGTCATAATACATTAGATCTTCACAAAACATGGACCATGTGGCAAAGGAAGGAAAGTTGGTAGATTCATATGAATATTATTGGTTGTGATAAAAACAATGGCTGATTACAAATACATGCTATTAAAATGGTCACATTCACTTTCAACCTCACTAAAGGAAATCATGTTATTCAATGTAAATTAGATTCCAAAACTTGTAGATGTAGTCATCTAATCTAATGTATTTTGGAGTGTAATAAAATTGACAAAATTCCTTACACAATGCAAGTATCTATTTAATGTTAATAAGTGGTTCAACATGTGGTTCAACTTTAGTAAAGGCAATCTTGTTACTCAATGTTTTAGATTCCAAAACTTCATATCTATGTATTCATCTAATTTAATGTGTTTTGGACCGTTAGAAAATCGACAAAATTCCTTAACCAATGCAAGTATCTATTTTCCAATTTAATGTTAATAAGTGGTACTTTTTTTAATGCAAGAAAAAATATCCTGTCACTACTTTACTGAAAATAATTAAAACTTGTGAAAGCCTTAAATTGGCCATTTGAACTAGAATTTAATGCAGTTTGAATAATTGAACTAACATCAAAGAGTTATTCATCATCTAAGCATACAAACATAACTAACATCAAAGAGTTATTCATCCCTCTACATACAAACATTAGAAGTCTGTGCCAAGAGGGTTTCCATAATGAAATAAAACAATGAAGCCATATTAATGACCAAGTGCTTCTATAGGAGATGAAAACATCTAATCCAATGTGTTTTGGACCATTACAAAATTGACAAAATTCCTTAACTAATGCAAGTATCTATTTTTCAATCTAATGTTAATAAGTGGTACTTTTTAATGCAAGAAAAAATACCCCTTACACTACTTTTAATGTAATAATTAAAACTTTGAAAGCCTTACCCACAATTAACTAGAATTCAATGCACTTTGAATAATTGACTAACATCAAAGAGAGTTATTTATCATGGAAGCATACAAACACAACTAAAGCCAAGAGGGTTTCCATAATGAATAAAAATGGAACCATATGACTAAGCCTATAGGAGATGAAAACATCTAATCTAATGCACGCTTTGGATCATTAGAAAATTGACAAAATTCCTTACATTGTAATGCAAGTATTCATTTTTCAATTCCATTATATTAATAAGTGGTATTTTTTAATGCAAAAAATTACCCTCTCACTACTTTATTCAAAATATATATTTATATCCCAAAGTTGGTGAAAATAGGTACAAAGGACCATAGAGTTGATTGAAGAGCCATTATGAAGCAATTATAAGTAAGAAGACATCCAATAAAAGGTTGGGCACCGCAACTTCAAAGACACTTTTAATATAATTAATAGAACAACATTGACAAGAAAGATTTCTATTAGAGAACAACTTGAAACGATTTAAACCCTAACCTTAATTTGGCAATATTGTGTTGGGGTCCTAGAAATGACTAAGTTTCAAATGAATGGTGCAACATGATAGTTGAATTTGGAATGAAAATTTCATAGTTTCATCAAATAGAAGAGATGTCTTGACACAAAGATTACCTCGTGGTGTTAAGGAGGAGCACCAAAAACACTTACTAGACAATTCACAAACCTGGATTGATTCCACAAGTTCCAAGATGCACATCATGATATTGTCATTGGGAACAAACTTTTGAGGCAATAAAGCCCTTGGTATATACATCTCAACAAAGTTCAGAATTATAGGTTACAATCTAAACCTAATCTGCCAAGTTTGTTTAAAAACAACGTAATGGTATTCCATCTTCACTATTCGCTCATGATCAACTTTGGACATTTCCATTTTTTAACTTTATTTAACATGAACTTATTAATTCTTATATGCGCTACGCACATACTCAAATGGACTATATTGACAACTTGGTGTCTAGTCTGTTAACATGAGTATCGATTTGATGGCTTTGAAAAATATCCTTTCAATACAATGATCCTCTTTCATATATAAAACTGATATCATCAAAATCTTCTAATAGCCTCATCTTTGTGATTTTGCATCGTATCAAATAATATCACTTTTCTATGTCTATAGGTGCAACGACGGAAAAAAAAACATCTCCTGCAAATAATTATATATATTGTACAACAATTAATTCGAGTTAGATTATCATGTACAAGTATATGTATCTATAAGTTATTGAAAAATTTAAACATAATTTAATTTTACCTTCTCTATCAAGATCAAAAACTCTATCGCCCATGCATTAATTATAGTTTCATTTGATTCCATCTCCTCTAAGCTTCTGTAAGTGCATTTTCCTTTACATTAAGTCTACCATGTCTCCAAGCTTTAATATCTCCCGTGATTTTCACCGTGAAATATCTCAGGATCGAAGTCACCATGCAAACCCAACAAAAACAAGAGTCACTTCGCCCATCAAATGCAAACCCATTTTGAAAACTTTAGTTTTACCTGAATGTATTTTTCCTTTGTTCCAGTGCATTAATCGGCACATACTAGATTGATGTATTTACATCTTCATTCCAACATGCCAAAAATACATTCACAAGACAAGAACTTGTTAACTTGAAACTTCAAGAAATGATTGAAGATTGAATATATAAATTTGAACACATTTCCAATTTATATATCCTCCTATTACGTTAATACGTACTCTATTTATATATATAGACACACCTGCAACATCCCTGATCGGATTATAACGTATTTAAATGTTTGCTGCACCATTGAACAACTTGTATAGGATTCAAATCGACCGCATGAGGGTTCAACCGAGCACCTCAAGTCGCTTATACATGCCCCCTAATCATTGTGGTGGTTTCCTTTCCATGACTATTCTCAAAAAATTCCAACAATGTGTAATATTTAACTTTTTATGAAGACAACATAACCAACAGAATGATCGCAGTAGATTTGAACTGACCTGCATACCCATCTAACCATATCCAATGTCGAATGAAACTGATTTTGCGTTCTTTCAATGAATCACAAAACACTCTTAAAACAATGTTGTACACATAATGTGTGTCGGTGGTTCGATCATCACTTATATAAAAGTGATATTATTTAATAACATGTCGATCATCGTCGGTGTTTTCTATGTTTGAAGCACCTGATCATGTCTATATAGAACGTGGACAAATATAGTGACTCTTGATCGAATGATAATATTCACTCTGTATTTTGTGCAACAATGTGTAATTCTCTGCAAAATCAACTACGACAAAATTGTCCCTCGTGGAAACACTTCACGCATGGATTGTTTGAATTGTAGATCTTGCCATTGAGTTCTATGTGAATGCTTGGTGTGTATTTATAGATTTCTCCTCAAACTTCTTCAAACTCTATCAAACATATTTTTATCTACCTTCAAATTGGGCCTTTGGAAATAACATTTGAAGGAATGGAGTCAGTTGCTCAGCCATTCATATCTTTTCCAATCAATTTTGTATTGAAAAATGATTGATCATTCATATCAATATGATACTTTTGATGAAACAAACTAAAATTTCACAACGATCAAGCATTTCTTCCACTGTAACACATATTTTGGTAAAATAAATCATCTTCTCCCTTTCACATAGAATTTCAGATATAAAAACACGAATTGTGGAAGGAGGATGTGAATCTTGCCATAAAGTTTTACAAAAATCTAAAAAAGTGTCGTAATAAAACTTAAACTCCACATGATAACGACAACAACAATGCATTTTACGTTGATGGGTCTGACAAACTATGGTTTTTGTTGCACAAAATGTATTGATAGAAATTTTAACTTCGTGCCTTCTTTGAATTTATTAAACAACCTCTATTTTGTGCTGTCATAGGCAATATATGTTTTGATGTTCTTCATATTGATTTCTGTATATTCTTCACTAACACATCCTTTGTATGGTGAAACACTCTAGATTCTTTCCAAACTAACGAATTACTACGGGCCAATTCTTTAACTTTTTTTAGAAGTCTATCTTTGTAGGGTTGTCTAGTGATTCACGTCCAACAAGCCAACTCATCATATTTGTGCATCTATTTGAAACTAAATTTTCAGTGCTTCTCAGAATGTTTTTCTTTGACGCTCCGTTTTGCCATAAAATGCCTAAATGATCTTTTATATTGCTCCCTAAACAATTGTCGCTTGTAACGCTTTACGGCAACACCTGACATTTTCTCCTTCTCAGATTTTCCAAAGTCAATAGACCGTATATATTGTTAAAATATCCGCTGTACCTTTGTATCCTTTGTCAATTTTTGAATACCCAATAATGATGAGAAAGTAAAAGTTGAGCTTGTTTTGTTACTGATTCATTTTTGAAAAAAGTGTTATACATATTATTAGTTCGATTCATCTTTGAAATAAGTAATATATATATTCTTAGTTCGATATCTCATATAATGCTTAGCTTTTTTCTTTCCAAATTGTCGTCACATCTTTCAATATTTTCATCAATGTTGATAGATTCTCCATATTTCAATTTCAAAGTTTATATTAAAAACATATAACCCAACACAAATTTACCAATTTATATATAATTTGAGGTTCATCTTATATTAATCTAAATTGTATGTATACATACCTATAGGTGATTCATCTTCCTCTTCAATTTTGGTTTCAACGTGGTTCTCTATTATGGAGATAAATCTATTTTCTCAGAATTTTGAAACATAAAATTCTACTCATGTAACCACTATATTATTTAAAATATTTTAATCGAATTTTAGTACTTTAACTTTGTATTACTACCTTTACATTGGTGAAAGGAGGGCGCTTAGGCCCATGTCTCTCTATACAAAAGAATTAGATGTGCCCCGCCCACTGTAAAGACTAGTAAACTTTCAATGAAGTCACAGAGGAACTGCGGCTCTAAAACAACCCGACTATCGAGCACGCCTTCGGATTTAAAACTTCAAACAGAGACTTTTATATACACAGAGCTAGTTCTTACCGTGACCGGTATCATCAAATGTGTTGTGTGCTGAATCATCATATCCGCTGCAAGTATACCGGTTGAACTTCTTCTTGTCGAAAATCCTATTGAATATCATCGCTTATTCTTCAATATTCGCATCGCTCTTGTTTTTTCTCCATAAAGCCCTTTCCTTGCTCGACGCATGAAAAGTATCATCCTGCCACCATATTTTCTCTAAACTTTGTCGATTCTCAGAGTAGTTATCCAGAAAGATGCCCAACAAAACCTAAAAATGTTCACCATCACTTTCTTAACCACAAATGTTATTCCAATCAAAACTTGAACAAATATCATTTACATTATTCAACAAAACCAAAAAGATGATTCAAACTCTCTGAAGGTTTAAAAACCACCATGCACGGATCACTTCCTTCCATTAAGCCTATGGAATAGAGGGAATAAAGAAAAAAGAAAATACAGTACACCGCAGAGAAGTGCTTTGAATCTTATTATACTCAACCTGTATATCTTTTTTTCTATGTGATGGATTGTGTTAAATTTGTTTGGTTGCAATCCTATTTATACCATTTGGCTGAAAAGAACTTAAAAATCCATTTTGTCATTTACATTTTCACAAACGTGATAACAATTTCTGCTTCATATTTTCCCACATCTAGATCACCACATCCTCACGAAGAATTCATTCTTTCATTTAAAGATTTGAAACCGCTTAATTTAAATCTGGATTCCGTTAATTTTAATCTCTTCTAATAAAAATGTTTTCATTTCAACATATTTTCAAATAAAACATGAAATTGGCATTGAAGACCAAAACCAGAGAAATGCCCCATGCATAGCTAAACTTCAGAGGTTATGGACTCCTACAAACATTGAGAGAATGGTTTGAAAATGACACCAAGATTTCAAAATTGAATTTACTTTCAATTGCTGTGATACCTGAGCCATTTTCATATTTCATCCAATTTTCATAATTTTAAAAACTCACCACACATTTCTCACAGACACAAGGATTCGTGAAATGAAATATCGTATCCCAAAAAATATACAAGGAAAAAATTTGAAAAAATATACCATAATCCTTAAAACCGCTCTTTTCAAAAAGGGTATTTTTAGATTTTAGTTTTACAAAACAGATAGATAATTTAGGTGTAGAAAAACATGTGTTTAAACTCTCAGAACTTTTTCAGCTTGGCCAACTTCAAATTTTTTTAGAAATGGCAATTCTCATCCATGAATCTAAAATGATAGTCATACAAACAGAGCCCTCAGAGATTGTTGGTGATATTTTGTTTCTTCAAAACATAAGTCATAAAAAACACTGCTGTGGAAAATAAGTAACTCACATTGTCTATTTCACAAGAAACTTATCATAAACAATTGTCAATTTGATATCAACCTTGATAATTTTTTTTTTTTTGAAAATAGTCATTAGAAAGATAACACAATTCTTCACAAGTTTTGTTTTACCAAAGTGAAATTCTAAATAAAAAATGCCTAAAGTTGAATAACTTAGAAAACAGCTTTTTCTTTTCATTAAAACAAGCAAAAGTGTAACCCACCTCTATGATTTCACTGATTAGATTCAAAACTTGAATAATTGAAGAAGAACTCAAATAAAATGAAGCATAAGGAGTAAATACTTGAAAAATTGGTAGTTTCAATAACTCAAGTTAGACCATCAAGTGACCTCACGCACAAAATCACAAGCAGAGTGATTTTAGAAGGAGAAGTTTCAAAAGAAGTCCCAATAAAGTTTGATATATTTACCTCATGCTACTTTAAATAGAAGTTACAAGAAAACCAAAGAAATCCCATTTAATCTAGTCAACCAAGAATCCAACACCACCTAGGTTATTTCATCAACATTTATGAAAATGTACTCAAGATATGGAAAATTTTGCCATCTTAAAGTAGATAAGCCTAAAAAGGAACTTAGGTCTCATGATTACGAAACTACCAAAGTGACTGTTGATTTAGAACAGATGTCAGTGCCATAATACAAGATTGAATGGCATAAACAAACATGCAATATGGTGTCCAAAGACCTGATACAAGTGATAGTTAATGTAAAAAGGTTGAGGATGCAGGTGAATTGAAGATTTAGAGTAGTACACATAGAGATCATCAAATATCAATCAATGATTTAGAGAAAAATATAATTTAGGGATATGATCTAAATGATAAATCTGGGATTCCATCTCTGGTAAAATAAAAGGACAGGGAGATTCAATATCTTAGAAGAATATTAAATTTTCCAACTACTGAAACATGTTCAAACGCTGTTAATTGAATTAGAAAGAAAGGATTAGTTAAAAAGTCAAGGAAATACTCTGCAGAAAATCATAAGCCAAGATAAATTATTAATAGAGACAATGAAGAGAAAGGAGCTTCTCTGTCAACAAACTTAGCTCTCAAATATACAATCCTTGATGTTAAAGTAATCAAAGAAGGTTCAAAAGTAGAGAAAGTTGAAAAACTCAAAAGGCAATTGATAACAATCCAAAAGAATTGGGAGTTGTTGAAACCAACGTTCAATGGAAAACTTCAGAGATAACAAAATTACAAGCACAAATTGATAAAATAAATACTAATGGAAGGTTGTCATGCTAATAGATGAAAATGAAAGATCATAATGAGTAAATCAAAGACTTAATTTGAAAATTTCTTTTCAGAAGGAATTTGAGAAGAAAACTTCAACAAGAAAATATTTGATTGGAGCAAAGCATTTTACTTGGGATCAAATTAAATTGATTATCCAAAAACTTAGAATTCATTTTAAAATGCTCCAAGAAACATAAAACCTTGAAAGATAATTAAGAATTGAAGTTTCTAAAGCATGGGAATGTCTTGGTGATAAAGTTTAGGTTGTTGATGAAGTCATAAAATTTATGAACAATAGAATTAAAGTT
The DNA here is from genome assembly GCA_010110895.2 of Picea sitchensis. Taxonomy (NCBI): domain Eukaryota; kingdom Viridiplantae; phylum Streptophyta; class Pinopsida; order Pinales; family Pinaceae; genus Picea; species Picea sitchensis. The sequence goes on along the minus strand of SNQJ01S0271943.1, from coordinate 3,770 downwards.
GATTTATAAGTGTTAGGAATCAAAGAGATAACTGCATTTATTGTGAAGACAAGCACAATGAATACCAAACATAATTTAATTATGATAGCTCAAAATGAGTGTAATGTTGTGCTTCAATTTGGACAATAGTTCAGAGGAAAATTTGCAAAGGTATTTGAACTTGGGTTTCCACCTCCATGGAATTCAGAAAGATGGTTTTATAGTGTTGAAAGATATGAGGAGTTTGTTGATAATAAAAGAAGTAATCATGAACAATTCAATGATGTTAGTAGCCAAATTAGAGGCATAGTCATTTATGGAAAGTTATTTAAATATTTCGTGTTACTTTCCACTATTACTCATCTTCAACAACATCTACCCCAACATCATATGAATTATTTATAGAATTGGACATTGTTACTAGAAGAATGATAGATTTCAAAATACCAAAAGTGAATGATTGGTGGTAGATTTATAAATTAATAAATAAGTTTCCATTTTTGACATCCACGTCAGCATCCACACCATCATTGACTAAAACATTTCCCAACCGTTTAAAGCACAAATATAGGAGAAATAACGGTTTTTCAAAAAGATTTGGGCTTCCACTCTCCCACTCTTATCTAAAATTGGAAACCATTATGAAATTGTTTGGAAGACAAAAATAAAAGGAAGAAAGACAGAAGAAAATTGGTATCATTTTTTGACCAAAAAAAGTAACTTTCTTCAGTAGTTGACTCGATCATTTTGGCTTCATAAGTTTTTCTAGGTCCTACATGTTTTTGTTTTCACAGAGGATTCATCCCCTGTTTGATTATCATATGTAATTTTTGTTTTCTTGCTTCATAGAAGGTTTCATACTTTGAAATAAGAAAGCTTTTTGAGATTTACTCTCAAAAGACTTATCTTTGTAACCATTCAAAGTTTTTAATACAACAATAAGACTTGTAAAATTGTTCACTTGTTGGCTTTGCAATTTATGACTATTGGTATTGTATACTTGAATTTATAATTTCTTTATTTCTTCTCATAACCACAATGTTTATTACTGAAGTATGTTGAAATTGAGAGATTTATGAATACAATATAGAAGTTTTCTTGAAAAATTGTGTTTTTCTTTAATTTGAAAAATCAATTCCATATTGGTAAGTCAAAGATTCCTTCTCCACATGCAAAATAATTAATTTTATTCAAAGATGCTTTATTTCCAAGCAAAGTGGTTAATTTAACCACTAAATGACCATTTCCAAGCAAAGTGGTTAGTTTAACCACTAAATGACCAAATCATCCTCTCTCGGGACAAATTGTAACTCCTCATTCATGAATTTGACAAGTCAAACTAGTCGTTGAACAATGAATAGTCAAAGTGGACAAATCAAATGGTCAAGTATTCTAAAAATGGATTTTATCCCATTTTGACCATGGAATGATGTAATAAAAAATATTATCAATGGTTTAGCCTCCAACCACTTATGGATGAGAAAACTAAGAAAATTGTTTTTTTATGAGGGAGGTAGAAACTAGCCGTTATAAATAAAACTATATAAAGCTAGCCCCTCCTCTCATTTTTTGTTGTTGAAACTTTGTGAGATCATAATGCCATTTTTCAAAACTCAACTCTCTTGTGTCACTGTGGATTGCCTACTATAATGTTTTCTTTTCTTGGTCTTGGATATATTTAATTGTGCTTTGACAGGTGTTCCTTAGGAGACTTGTAAGAGTTAATCAATCAATCCATTGAAGGGTTACATAGTCACATGGAAGAAATAAGATAGACCTTCGTCTCCTTGCTTTCTTTCTGGGATCCAAGTATAACACACCCAAGTTGTTGGACCAACTCTTTTGAGAGTAGCTTCAACCAAGTGGTGTATTATCACTTCGACCCTAGTTGATTGATTGTCTTGGAGACCATCTTGTAGAGGAGCTCTCCTAGAAAATCCAAGGAGGAACCCATTTTTTATTGAATTTCTAGCATTGGGGGTGATAGTGCTTCCACTCCAAACCCAATCGTCTAGAAATCCATCCGGGCTAATCTTAATCTTACGGGGTTACAATTGCACAAACTAAAAGACATCTTAAGTTAAGAGGTAAAGGTAAAAATATCTCAATTTTTTCAACCATTTTGTTTTAAAATATTTTTGAATCAAACCTTTTATTATAAAAATATAAAAAAAATCATATCCTAGCTTTGCATATTAATTTTATCTTTTACAAGCTAGTACATCTTGGGGTTTTTGCCTCTTGAGAATTTACCTACCCCAAGATACATGTACCCTTGAGTTCTATGTTTAATCAAATACATCTTACAAGGGTTTTATCAATAAATAGTATGCAGGTCTACAATATAACAAGAAGGAAAATCTTTAGATCTACACTATTGTGGACATTCAAAATGGTGCATATTGTGAGTTTTCACATCCTAAACCCTTCTACTTTCATTCTAGATCTGATTTATGTGCTATATATTTATTTTCTGGTCAATATAGAGTAAAACTACAACCCACCAATCAATTTTATTGGCTGTAGTAAATTTTGGGTTTTTGACCCTAGGGGGATTTGAATCCCAGTTTTGCAAAAGTAATTTCCAGCTTGCTGGAAATTGATTTTACAACATATATGAAGGCTATAGGAATTAAAAACACTTATAATTAGCTTCCCAACCCTTCTTACCCACAAATCTAGTGATCTAGTGCATTTTTTCACTTGTGGGAGGCCTCAAAAGACCATTTTTCTTGTTGTTTTCTGTGTTTTATTATGTTTTGCGGGTCTAAAATAGCATGACAACGAGGAAAAATCTCATTTATAGCCACTTTGATCAAGGTATTTACTCAATAAATCATCCATAAAGTGGTGAAAACATTTACCCCTCTTTCTTGTACTTCATTTGATCATTATTCTTGAAGATTGAGGGTAAGTTAGCTTGCTATTCGATCGCTTTATTTTCAGCAATATTTTATTTCTGCAAGTATAGAAACAATTGACTCCTACCTTCACCTAACATACTTTTTTTAGGCACTGGTCTTGATATTTTTGTGGTGAAGTGTTACTTAGTAGGAAGCCTCCCAAAACCTCTTAACATAGGAGTTTGGCTTAAACATTGAAAATGATAGGTATTGTGGTGACATTGGGCACCTATCCCCTATGTTGCTTCCATAGCAGTGTAAGACATTTTAGTACTACTAGTTTAGGCGGTAACGATTTTTTGCGCTGTTGCCGGGGAACAAGGTTTTCAAACCTAAAAGGTCCCCAACGACATATACATTGGTAAGATTTATTGCTTTGTACTTTGATGATATTGCTTTAGATTTATATGCTAACATTTTAGGATCTCATCTGGCGACTCCATTGAACAAAAATAAAAGAAGTACACTGCAATTAAAATTTTCCAACATCGACGACTCCATTGCCCTATCTCTGGTAAGGACTCGTGTTTTACTGTAATGCTCTATTTAATTTAAACTACCATTCAATTTAAACTACCCTTGATTTAGAACAGAACATTAAATTCAAAATTCACTTAATCTAGCACATTCAATCCATTATCTCAATAAACAAAATTTTACTAACAATTTAATTCAAAAGATTCATAACTCTAACCTGAATCTGATGCTGCTTCCTTAGCTTGAATCTTGAATCTAATGCTGCTCTTTAGGACACCCCAAAACTAGCCACCCTACCGACTAGTAATGCCTAGCCCTAGGACATCAATGGATGTCCTAGCCCTCCGATCCCAAAACCTCCCCAGCCCCCCGGTGCACTGTAAATTCCACTGTAAACTCACTCTGTCCCAA
>SNQJ01S0271941.1:0-11648 GCA_010110895.2 Picea sitchensis | reverse complement strand
CCACTCTTGTGCTAGTCAGAACAATTCTCGGTTTTCTGACCACAAAGAATTGTGGATCCTCCTTCTTCTTAACTTTTGTAAGAAGTCCTTTCCCACTCATGAGAAGTATTGTGTTGCTTACTTCCGGTTTCACCTCCTTATCCTCAATTGGATGCAACATATGGGTTCTCCCATTCTTCTCCAGGGTATATGTGTTCATCCAGCCATCATGAATCACATTTCTATCATATTTCCATGGTCTTCCCAGCAATAGATGACAAACATCCATAGGAATAACATCACAGAGTATTTTATCATTATATCCTCCTATTTTGAATTCAACTAAACACTGTTTAGTGACATTTACCTGATGTCCCTTCTGTAGCCATGAAACTTTGTATGGACTCAGGTGATCAGTAGTCTCCAGCTCCAGCTTCTCTACCATCTCGGTTGAAACGAGATTATCTGTGCTTCCACTATCCACAATGACCTTGCACACTCTATCCTTGGTCTTGCAAGCTGTTATGAAAAGTCTGGTCCTTTGGACTGAATTCTCCATCTCCTTCTCTGGCGTCAAAAGGACTTTTCGCATCACCAGTGACCTTCCACCTTCAACGTAGTCAACCTCAACATCTCCCCTCTGTTCCTCGACGATGCAAGTCTCTCTAGTTTCTTTCTTTTTCTCTGGACACTCGAACGACCTATGCCCATTCTTTCCACATGTGAAGCATGTGATTACTCCACCTCTCCCTCTTCCTCTACCTCTGGTACGAGGAAGAGTGTTGTTATCAGCATATCCTCCTCTTTGCTCAGTATGTTGTTCTCTCTGTTCATCATATTTCCCTCGCTGTGAACTTCCACCTCTCTCGGTTCTAGTCTAAGGCTTCTTCCAGTCGTCCTTGGGCTTCTGGGTTCTTTCCTGGGCAACTGCTTTGCCTCTTGGCTGACTCCTGCCTCACCCTCTTTGACTCTAGTTTCGTCTTAGCTTCTCCTTTGCCTTCAAAGCCATTTGATAAGCATCCTCCATCGTTCGGATGGTTTCCATACTCATTTCATCCTGAATATCATATCTCAGGCCATTCATATACCTGACCACTTTTTCGTCATTGCTTTCACAATGACCTGCCCTGATATTCAACCTGTAAAATTCCTCAGTATACTCCTTTACTATCATCAGCTTCTGTCTCAGGTTCTACATCCTCCTGAACAGAAAAATTTGATAATCCCTAGGAATGAATTTCGCCTTCATCTTTGCGATCATCCTATCCAAGCTCTTAATTTTCTGCTTGCCTTGGCAATGCCTGTCAGCTTGTAGCTCATCCCACCATAAGGCTGCATGTCCTTTTAATCTCGTGACGGCATGCCTGACCTTCTTGTCCTCGCCAACATCTTCATAATCAAAATAGGTGTCCAGAGCTCTAATCCAGTCTAGAATCTCTTCTACATCCATATTTCCCTCATAAACTGGAATGTCCATTTTTACCTTTTTACTCATTCTTGCAACAACTTTAAGTAAGCGCTCACTTGTTGCATATTCCGCTGGGATTTCTTCTCCTCCCTGTCCAACATCATCTTCATTCTTGGATTCACTGATATCTCCTGCATCAAATTTTCGCCTTTCTCTTATCCCCATGTCTACAATCATGGAGCGTAAGTTATGCAGTTTTCTTTCCAATTATGGATTCTGCACTTGCCTACCCCTACTTCTGGGCATTTCCCTTTCCTCCCCTAGATCGGGTGATTGTCTATCTCTTCTCCTTGGTGGCATGGTGAATTCTCCTTTTTCTCTTCTATAGAAAGAAAAGACTCCTTCTTGCGCTCTGATACCACTTGACGTAGGTGCACCACCCAGGGCACGTGCACTCAGATGACCTTCTCTTCTTTCTCAGTCCGAAGAACTGAAAAGATCTTCTAATTCCCTATCGGGAATTTTCCCACGGCAACTCTCCAACTGACCTCCCTTAATGATCGGGAAATCAACGCTGCCCTTTTTCTTCTAAATCGGGGTTCCCGTTATCGGGATCTTGACACCAGTGATGTTCTGGTAACTTGGATCACCGATCCCCAATCTCCGATGCGCTCCTTTGTTGCCTTAGCCCAATCTGGCTAAGCCTTCAGTCCATGCGACCACTCTCTATAAGACCTCAGCCTTATATCCCTTATGTCGGGGTTTCTGACTTCAAATTCCCGATGCTCCTCAAATTCCCGTTAGCCCTCTAGGCTAAGATCTCGGGTTCATGTGACCTCTCCTTATACGACCGCAGTCATATACCTCATCAGAGTTTTGGACTTTCCGATGTCAAATTACAATTGTCCCCAGGACTTGCGATTCCCCGAATCCCGATGCACCTTTTTCACAATAGCCCTCGTGGCTATAGGCCTTGGCTCATACGACCGTTAACCCATGACCACGGTCTTGTCCCCATCGGGGCTACAGGATTTCAAAGGCTGCAAAGCACTTACCCGTGGGTTTCCCGATTCCTCGAACACCGATTCTCCATCAGGCTTACAACTGGCTTCCACTACGACGTCTCCCTCCTCGTCTGACGTGCTGAGAACTGGCCGCATGGCTACACCTTCCTCCTCGTCGGGGTTTCGCGGTTCACGAAACCAAAGTGCATAAACACTTTGTCAGCGGGATCCCCGATATCCCAATGGCCCCAAACACTGTTGGATGACTTCTTGTCGGGACTTTCCCCGATGACGCCGATCTCTTCCACGCGTCCCCTCAAATGAACGGTCCCTACTTCTCCAGGGTTTCGAGACTTGTAATGTCCCAATTTTATTGTCCTCAGGAAACCCGATTTCCCGATGCTGGATATCCCGAGTCTCCTCGGATTTCTGACACCTGTCCTCCCGAACGGACGACTCAGATTCTGTCGAGTTTTTCACTATGAACTTCCCCGACCTTCTGTCCACGGAAATTCTGACTCCCCGAACTCCTGACACCTTGATCCTCGCCACGTGCCCAAATGTCGGATGACTCCAATCTTCCTGGTCTTCGGGGTTTCAAATTTTGAAAAACATTCGACCACGAGATTTCCGATCCTTCGAATCCCGATGGTAACCCTCGTGCGACTCCTGTCAGATCCGATGACTGACGGTTAACTGAACCATGATCCAATGGCGCACAGCTCCTGGATCTTAAACTCCCAACGCGACCATAAACTCCTTTTCTCCTTTGGTATATCCAACGGCTGACGGGTTTTGTCAATCTCCTCTGCAAGATCCTAACCGTCCACCTCCTTCTTGGATATCTTCTACGAGTGAACCCAATATTTCTCTATGAATTACTGGTCCTTCTTGCACGTAACTTTGCAGCGCCTATTCAATCACTCTATGCACATATGCTCTGTGCTTCTCCTCGACGGATTTGAAAGCCTTATCCCTCCTGATATTTCTCACCCTTTCAACCTCAAAGAGGTTCTTTGCATGCACTCCTTGCGGCAGTTCTCAAACACCTCCAGTGTTGAGTTCTTTTGACTCTGCGCACACCTACAACAATAGTCCTTAAATACTTCGCTCAGTTTCACGACTGAGACTCTCCTTAGCCTGCGCACTCCTTGAACGGCCCCTATAACCCAAATTCACTTCTGGGTGAATGAGAACAAGAGTTAAACTATCTGAGCCTTCTGTCAACGCACTCCTTGCGGACGACTTCGACTGCACTCCTTGCAGGATTCCTTGCTCAAATGGTAAAACAATTGAAACTCATTCCTTCTATTTCCTTTCAGATTTCAATCTCAACACATGAAATCATATACACAGCATAATAGCAAATGCATAACAAAAAGTAAATACTGATGAACATATCATTCAACACACATACACAGAGAACAAACACAACTCCATGAATCTGAATCAAACTCTTCTATTAATCCAAATGACTGTACATGGGTGTTCTTCTACACAGTTCTTTGCTTCTCTTCTCTATGCTCTTGAGTCTTCTAGTTCTTCCTGAATTATGTTACAATTCACAATGAGGGTGTCTATATCCGGTTTCCCTCTTTTTTATAAAACTGTCTAATCTAATATTAAATTCTACCTACTTGCAATAACTACTATAAATGCCTCTATCTACTTCAGACGAGAGCGGGGCGCTCAAGGTATGATTACATTATACCAAGGCACCTTCATTAAATGATCTCATTTATGCTTGGCGCATCAACTTCAAGGGAAATTTCAAAATTTTGGGCTGGCGTGTGCCCAACTATCCTTTGTCTTCTGCACTGGCTCGCTTGTCTCAGGAGATGCTCCTGCATCAGAGTGTCTAGATAAAAAGAAAGATGGTGGTGAAACTCACATTGCCGAAGCTCAAGGACAAAATGTTGAGGTAGAAGACACTGAGGGCAAAATATCTTTGATGATGAGGAAAGTTCTCTTGAAGCCGGAGAAGGAGGCAAAGAACCCAACCCAAAGAAACAGTCTATTTCAGACTGCTTGCAAAACTAAGGATAGGGTATGCAAGGTCATAGTGGACAATTGTAGCACATATAATCTCGTATCTACAGAGATGGTAGAAAAGCTAGAGCTAGAGACTGTTGTACATCCAAGCCCATACAGAGTTTCATGGCTACAAAAAGGACATCAGGTAAATGTCACTAAACAATGTTTAGTTGAATTTAAAATAGGAGGATATAAAGATGAAATATTATGTGATGTCATTCCCATGGATGTTTTCCATCTATTGCTGGGTAGGCCATGGAAATATAAAAGAAACGTGGTTCATGATGGGAGAAAGAACATGTATACCCTGGAGAAAAATGGTAGGACACACATGTTGCTATCGATTAAGAACCAAGAAGTGAAAAAAGAGATGAGCAACATTGTACTTCTCATGAGTGGGAAGGAAATATTTAATGAGGTTAAGAAGAAGGAGGACACACAATTTATTGTGGTCAATAAGCCCAAAATTGTTTTGACCAGTATGAGAATAAATGATTTACCAAAAGAAATCCAGAAGTTGCTGGGAGAGTTTGCTAATATAGTAGTGGACGAACTACCTTGTTCGTTGCCACCTATCAGGAGTATAAGCCATCATATCAATCTTATACCTGGAGCCAATTTTCTGAACAAATCCGCGTATAGGTTGACGCCGCAGGAAAATCAAGAGGTTAAGAGATAGGTCCATGACTTAATGGACAAAGGATTGATTCAAGAGAGATTGAGTCCATGCGTTGTTCCGACAATGCTCAACCCAAAGAAAGATGGAGGTTGGAGAATATGTACAGACTCAAGGGCAATCAATAAGATTACCATCAGATACAAATTTCCATTGCCAAGGATGGACGACTTGATGGATTGCTTGAGTGGGGCAAAGTTTTTTCAAAGATTGATTTGAAGAGAGGATATCATCAGATTAGAATGATAGAAGGTGATGAATGGAAGACAACATTCAAGACGAATGAAGGGCTATATGAATGGCTTTTCATGCCATTTGGATTAACGAATGCACCGAGTAATTTCATGAGATTGATGAACGGAGTCCTAAAGGATTTCATTGGGAAATTCGTCATTCTATATCTTGATGATATATTGATTTTCAGCAGGACAGAAGTAGAATACTTAAAGCATTTAGCTGCAGTAATGAGGAGGTTACAATAAGAAAAATTGCTGATCAATATGAAGAAATCGTCGTTTATGAGGACGAAACTCATTTATTTGGGTTTTGTTATCTTTGCAGATGAGTTGAAGATGGATCTAGAAAAGATAATGGTGATTAAGAATTGGCCATCACCGAAGATCGTGTTTGAAGTTCAAAGCTTCCATGGTTTGGCTAGCTTTTACAGGAAATTCATCCGAAACTTCAGTGGAATTAGCGCACCAATGATGGATATGGTGAAGAAAAGACATAAATCTTTTCATTAGATGGAGGAAGCAGAGAAGAGTTTCAATCTGTTGAAGAAGAGGATTACTGAGAAACCAATTCTGTTTTTACCGAATTTTAGCAATACATTCCAGGTCATGTGTGACGTGAGTGGATTTGCAATTAGAGTGGTCTTGAGCCAAGACGATAGGTCGATCATGTATTTCAGTGAAAAATTTAATGAAGCAAAGATTAAGTACTCCACATATGACAAAGAATTCTATGTAGTCATACAAGCGCTGAAGAAATGGAGACACTATTTGGTTCCCAAGGAGTTTGTATTGTACAACGATAATCATGCTTTACAATTCATGACTTGACAGGAGAAGTTGAAGAAAAAACATTCTAAATGGGTTGAATACATGCAGAATTTTACTTTTGTGATTAAGCATGTTTTTGGAACTGCTAACAAAGTTGTTGATGCTTTGAGCAGGAAATGTTTGCTTATGCAGGAATTCAGAGTCAAGACTTTGGGTTTTGATAACCTCAAAGAAATGTATAGGGATGATCCAGNTAAAAGCCAATGGACTGAATACATGATCCAAGATGGATTATTATTCATAGGCAATCAACTATGTATTCCGAGATGCTCCATGAGGGAGAATCTGCTGAAGGAAAAACATAGTGGAGGATTGGCCGGACACTTTGGCCATGATAAGATGTTCTCAAAGTTGAATGGCTCATATTTTTTTCCAGGGATGAGGATAGATGTTAAAAAATTTGTGGACAGATGTAGAATTTGTCAGCACACAAAAGGGAAAAGGCAGAACACAGGGTTATACCAACCATTACCCATACCTGAAAGGACATGGGACATAGTGAGCATGGATTTTGTATTAGGACTGACAAGGAAACAAAGGGGATGTGATTCAATATTTTTAGTAGTAAAAATATTTTCAAAGATGGCACATTTCATACCATGCCAGAAAACCAACGATGCAACTCATATTGCGAACCTGTTTTTCAAGGAAGTCGTCAGACTTCACGGCTTGCCAAAGAGTATCATTTCTGACCGAGATACCAAGTTTGTAGGACATTTATGGAGGACCTTATGGAAGAAGCTGGGGACAAACTTGTCTTTTAGCTCAGCGTATCATCCTCAGATGGATGGACAGACAGAGGTCATAAACAAAATCTTGGGAGATTTGCTGAGGAGCTTAGTGACTGAACACCACAGTCAGTGGGATCACATTATTCCATAGGCGGAATTCACCTACAATGATTCACTCAACAGAAGCATAGGGAAGATTCCATTCCAGATTGTATATGGAATGCAGCCAAGGGGAGTTTCTGAATTGAAGGATGTAGAACAAGATGAATTCATAAGTGCTAGTGCATAGGACTTTGCAGAAGGAATGAAGGAGCTTCATAGCTGAGTTAAGGAGCGATTGCAGAGTTCCAGTCAAGAATACAAGCATAGAGCATATCAACACAGGTGAGAAATTCAATTTGAAGTTGGTGATCTGATTCTTGCACATCTAAGGAAGGAGAGGTTCCCAAGGGGAACATATAACAAATTGAAGATGAAAAAGATTGGACCGTGCAAGGTCATAAGAAAATTTGGGGCAAACGCATATGAGATTGAATTGCCTGATGGGATCAGAATCTCATCGATATTCAATGTTGCAGATTTGTACCCTTACAGAGCTGAGGAAGTAGGAGTAGAGGAGGAACAAAAAAAGATTCAATGGACAAAAAAAATGCTTGTAGCTGAAAAGCCACAGATGGAAAGCATATTTGACAAGAGGATTAGTAAAAAGACCAAGAGAAAAGAGTATTTTGAATACTTGGTCAAATGGAAAGGACATACAGTTGAAGCTGCCAGTTGGGAGGATGAAGCAACAATTCGTAGGCATGGACAGACCGTGCAAGAGCTAATGAACAAGAGTTCATGAAAATTTTCAAGCAAGGGAGTATGATGTAGGAGCATCGTAAGCAGCCATCCAAGCAAGAATAAAGGTAGAAGATGGCTGGAAAAGCACCAACACACATTTTGAAATATTTTGAAAATCTAATGAGCGGATATTAATGTAATAGCTAGGGGAAGCGTACTTGCATTTATATCTAGATGTTGTAAATAGATCTTGAGAGATTTTCTCTCATTTGTTGAATGTAATAGGTATTTAAGTCTGTTTAATGAAAGTAGGTATATTTGATTTAATAGATTAGATAGTTTAGAAGCGTAGGAGGGAAAACGGATATAGACACCCTCACCCTTGTATCAGTATCAGAAAGGAGGATAATTAGCAAGATAGAGAATTCTGTAAGCTGGTGAGATGTAGCAGAGAGCTGTAGAGAAGAATCCATGTACATGAATACTTGAGTTAATATATATAAAGATTTGACTCAATTTTCATGGTGTTATGATGTTTACTATTTACATTAGTTAAATGGTATGTTCACAGTTGTTTTGTTTTCTTTGCTACACATCTGTTTCAATGATATGTTGTGTGTATGATTTCATGTTGAATGTATGAAGTCTGAAAGAGAAGAAGAATGAGTTTCAATTGTTTCTCTTCCTGAGAGTTCCTGCAATGAGTGCAGTGAACGTCCGCAAGGTGTGCATTGATGTGAGTCTGAGTTTTATCTCAAAAATCTCAGGAGAGATACTGTTGTTCTCATACTAGTAGAAGTGTAGGTGAAGCACAGAACCGTGCAAGGTGTGCGAAGGCTAGTTGAAGCCTTAGAACTTATTAACTAAGGTGAAGGTTGAAGGAATACTGTTGCAAAGAGTGCACAGAGTCAAAGACTCAAATAACCAGAGGTTATTTGAAATTTTCCGCAAGGAGTGCGTGCATGAATCCTTTTGAAGTTTGATTTTACCAGAGAAAGATCAGGAGGGATTAACCTTTGAAGTGGTCAAAGGGAGACGAAGGTCGAAATCATCTCATAGAAGTCAAGTTCAAGAGGGAGAACACCGAGTCAGTTTGGCCAACGATTCTTGAGAAGTGAATCGGACGGTCATAATTTTCCATGGAGAACTCACGAAATCGCGAGGACTAGAGGATCCAGTGGAGCTGTAAGGTGGTTAGGAGTTGGACGAATCCACCACCCTAATATCAAGAATCAACAAGGACCATTAATCGTGGTCAGTTTGAGCTGTTAGATCATTTCGGGAATTCGGGGATTGGAGCGACTAGTGGTTTGAGCCTAGCATTTTGGACACCCAGTCAGCGAAATCCTGATACAGCATGAGCCATCGGATTAAAGGAGGCCCATAGTCATTGATCCCATTGAAGGTGCGATTTCGGTATTTTAGGGTTCGACATTTCGACAATTCCGATGACAAGGAGCCGGGGCACTTTGCATTGAAAACCCTGAAGTCACGAAATGCGACATGTCTTTGGAGTAGGGATGTGGTCATGGAGGAAGCAGTCACATGGATCAAGATTTTTTCAAGGGATAATCGTCGTTAAGCCCATTTCAAAAATTTAGAATTTCAGTATTTCGGGGTTTGAGAAGTAGAGGAGGCTGTGATTTTGGAATTGATAGTTTCAAACTCCCGGTTCGCGAAATCCCAAAAGATCCAGAGCCATCGGATTGAGGGAGATCTCAGCCGTATATCACGTGGAAGGTGAGGTTTTGGGAATTCAGGAATCGTAGTTTCAAAAGGTAAGGAAACTCTCTGCTGTGGATTTTCATGAGTCGCGAAATCTCGAAGAGCGAAAGGAAAAATTCCCGAAAGGTTGAGGGACAATAGCCGTTAGGCCCCAATCAAGTTTCGGGGTTTCGGGACTCAAGAGGTAGAGTTTCATGGTCAACAAAACTCTCGAAATAATGAAGAAGAAACACCAAAAGGTGGGTCCCAAGTATTAGTCAGAGGATACGTGCAACGAAAGTCAAAGGAGTGGTCAAGGTTTGGCAAAAATCCCAAAAGGCCATTGATCTCACCAAAGGAGAAATTTCAGAATTCAAGGAATCATAAGGGAAGAGGAACGATTGTTGATTGTTCTCTCAAGTCCCGAAAATCCGAAATTAGTGGGAAACACGTGGCGTGTGTTCGGCGCATTGAAGGAGTCAACCTGCATTGACATTTTGGGTTTCGGAGGTTGAAGAGTCAAGGAAATCACATCAGGATTCGCGAAGTCGTGAAATCTGAAATTTTCCTTTTCGGAAAAAAGTCTCGATCATATTTGTTGGTCAACATTGTAGAGTTAGAGCCTTGTGTGTGATCATGTAGGCATAACTCATAAGGACCTGTGGATACACCCTTGTGTGTGTGAGAGATTCCCTGTGGGGAAATCGAAGAGTCAATCTGACTCAAGGAAAGGTTTAGAATGATCCTGTGCAGATCTTGGCTCGAGGGTCAGGGGTCTACATCACTATGTCTAATATCTTCATTGAAAATCCAATCATAACATAAAACTCAAATTAATATCTCAACCTATGATTCCAACAACGTTGGGGTCGACACTTAATAAAGTTAGGATCGAGACTACCCTAGCAAGAACTGGGGACGAAACTAGTAGAGTCTATAGTACTGTTTGAATTGGAATACAATGATCAAAGTAGAAGCATGATCACATGGCCCCGATACTTTTCACATTCAAAAGATCACGATGTATAATTTCCAAGCCAGGACCCGAAGGTGTAATTCAAATCCACCTTTGTAATTTTCGAGTCCACTGTTGATTGGATCAGATGGTCCACAATCATTTCAGGTTTGGTTGGCAGTTGACCAAACTCAACACAAACTCAGACATAAATATTTTATCAAAACCATTTTATAATATTTCGAGTCCACTTTTGATCAAGATCGAATGACCCTCATTATTTCATGTTATGTTGAGTATTGGCCAGAGTCAAAATAGACTCGGATGTGAAAACATAATTCAAATACACGTATATATTATTTGTCCACCATTGAATAAAGAGAATATAGTAAAAAATGAAATTGGCATGACCAACTTTGACCTCGTGAAAAATCGAGAACCATTGCTAGATATAACACCAAAATAATGTTTGATGTTCCTGCAACTAGTGTAATTTTTAGCAAAACAAAACAATTCATGATGGGTACTACTTTGCATATTTGATTAAACAAATTGTGACGACCGAACATAATGATGAGGAACAATATATCTGAGAAATCACATGCCAGTGGAATGTAAGGAGGTTTTATATGATAATAGAGGAGCTTAGATCAGTTAGAAGTTCTATCCAAAAGGTTGAAATATAGAACCTCTTTGACTGGAGCACCCATGAATTCCATTACAACTATAAGGTTTTTGGAAAGTGAAGGGATAAATGTTGAACAACTTACAAGGGATTTGAAGTGTTTTAAGTTAAACCAAATATTTAATAACAAGATATCAACATTATTGTTAAATAAATGAAAAGGTGCAATGGTTCATTAAAATGACACAATGGTTCAATTTCTTACCTGTTGGAAGACTATATAAACATAAAGGTATGGTGAAAGGAGAGTGTCTCCGTGAGAAAAAAGAAAAGATAAAAAACAAAAGGAAAAGATCAAGGAATAATTTGACACTTAAAATATTCACATGAAGTGAGGGTGGAGGGGAGGAGCTAGAGAGTATTGCAGTCCTTTGCAGGTTGAATCTTGAACAACATGAAGTTTTTGCTTCCTTTCAAGTTGGTGCTTGGAGAAACAGGTTGTTGTATCTTCCTTCCAAGTGGGTGCTTGGAGAAACAAGAAGTTGTAGCTTCCACAAGTTGGTGCTTGAAAATAGCAGATTGGTGTCTCCTTGAGTTGGTGCTCAAAAGGGATTGGTGTCCCTCACAAGTTGCATCTTGTAATTAATATATAAACATTATATTTTAATTTAAAAGAATAATTTTT
>SNQJ01S0271940.1:9095-20743 GCA_010110895.2 Picea sitchensis | reverse complement strand
AAATCAATTTAAGATCTTTTGTTTCTCTAGTAGATTTCTTTCTAAAAGTTATGATAATTTTGTTTGGAATTTTATGAGAAGGTAATCCTTTCATCCTCAGAATGCACACATAATACTGGAAGGGTATTTTCAAAAGTGGAGAATGCATCCTTGTCAATGGAAGATAACACTTAAGGGAGTACTTCATGACCTATTTCCTCAAATTTTTTCTTTTTCCTTAAGTTGTTAAAAAAAGATGCATTCGTGCTTTATCATTACCTATCTATTTTAAGACCACTATTTCACAAAGATGATTGATTAAGTGGTCTTTTTAATATAAATTGAAACTGAATGTTATTCCAAACTATTTTATTCATAGATAATAATTTTTGGTCAAATAAATCATGAATAATGTATGCATTGTTCAACTTTTGACATTTTCCCCGAATTTTCTATTGTAAGCACGAATAAAGATATAGTTTTTATTAGTTCTATTGTTTTTTTTTAGCAGTTGTTCGTAGCCCTCTCAAAAACCCTCCTTAATTTCTTTTTAGCATCTCACATTGTGTGCATGAGGGCATGCAAAACCTCATGCATGGAGGAGTGGTTGTTGGTACCTTCAAATTAATTTTCAGCTTCTCTCAAGAAGTTCAAATCAACATGTTAAGTGCTGGAATTTGATAGTCATTTCTAGAATTTTCATACCAGTACCAAATTTTTGCATTAGTTACCTACAAAATTATGGTACCAATACTAATTCCTGCACCAGTTTTAGTACCAAGTAGTGCTCAGTTTCAACCAACATATTTTACACAGTTTTTGTTGCTTCCCATAGAATTTTGAAGTAAAAAACTTCAGCACTGCTATGAAATTGGGGATGGACTTAGATGAAGCTAAAAAACAAAAGATATTGTAGCTAAATGAGCTTGATGAGATCGAACAACATGCTCTTTAGAGGACTACACTCATTCAAGAAAAAAGGGCTAAATGGCATGATAAGTAGATCAAGAAGAAGTCTTTCCAACGAGGTGATTGGGCCATGCTGTATGATAGTAGGTTCAAGAATTACAAAGGTAAATTTTCCACTCAATGGTTGGGACCCTATGAATTAGACACATTTTACGGAAATGGTTTAGTTAAGATAAAAACTATTGATGGAGATCATACATCCTTTGTTGTAAATGGACATTGTTTGAAAGTTTATCATAAGACACTTTCTAAAGAGGATTTTCACAAACATGTTCTTCAAAATTATGAAATGCAATCGGTATCAAGGGGAGTTCTCCTCTTGTTGATCCACCACTGTAAGTTTTTTTGTGAGATTTAATTTAACTTTGTATATATATATGTATATAGGTGTGTTGTTAGATAGTGATTTTGGTGTTAGTAACAAGAGAAAAGATAATTGTCTTCTCATGTAGATAATCCAATAAGGAGGACATCTGCCAGGTGTGAGTTTATTCCTTTATCCATCCCTAGTAGATTACTTATGAAAAATAAGCCTAATGGAGTTTTCTTTAAGTTTTTTAGACTCCTAAAAATTGAAAACACAGGCGAGCAGGAACTATCCCAGGCTCGATAAAAGTCCATGGGACAATAGATGGATTTTTCTTTAATTTTTTCAGACTCCTTAAAATTGAAAACACCAATGAGTATTAAATGATTCAGGATCGAGAAAAATCCAGAGGACAATAGTAGTTAGGTTTTATTTTCCAATAAAATGGAAGTAACAAACATAAGCAGTGGTTAGTTTAAACGTTTTTGCATCTCAAAAGAAGGTTGTCCAACTACAGTTGCCTTCTTGTTATAAAGCTTGGAGCCGAATCATTGAACTATTTTTCCTCATTTTATGACACTTCCGTTGCAATTTCAACTTTCTTGTACCAGTGTGTTTCTTGTAGTTTTTTCAGTATGATACTCCAACATAACAAATTCACATGCAACATAAGTAAGTTCCGACAGCTACTCCATCTTCACCCTCAGAACATGCTAATATACAAACAGAAGCCTATAAGATTCCAATTTGAAGATTATACATTTAGGTAATGGAGGTATGAGCTCATTATTTTATTCCTTTTATTAAGTGTCATATTAATTATGTGCTAAATATATGGTTACTCTCATGAACCTTCGCTACCTTAAGTTGTTAAATCTCCCTATCATCATTTTATGATGTCTTCATATTTATTCCCCTGTTTAAAAAAACCATTTACGTTGTATTCAAATTTCTTCATGGAGTGATCATTGATGTGATTGGGTAAATACCAATCATACCTTGAGCAAGATTGGTCCAAGTTTGAATATATCTTGTCGAAGACTCCTATTTCCATGAGATGTCAAAACCATAATTATATCACCATTCCATAACCATACCTTGTTGATTATTGATTCAAACCATTGTTTTTGTGAATGTTAAACTTATGATTACCTTCCGGAAACATTGATGTCGATTGTTGCATAATGATGAATTCCGATCAAATAGACCACATTCCCTGCTATCATTTCCAAAACTAGTGTGAACCAGATGTGACATAACTTCTGGATATGATCTTGCACGTTATCTATGGATGCGATCCCCCAACATTATTTATGATTAACCTTACCTTGCCATCATTGCATTGATTTGACCGTCATATCCCATTTCAATTTATAAATGCCCTTCTGGATGGATTTGCCATCTATATGAGAATTATTTATCCATTATACACTATATGACACCCACTCTACTCATTCCTACTTTCCATTCAACTTTGTCTCTGTCTCACTGTTTTTGTAACTTAGCTTATGGTACTCTGCTATTTCCATTACTTTGTTTCCTGTACCAAACCCTCGCCTGAGCCTTATTACTAAAATTGTCTAAGACCTTCTTTCAAGATGGCACGGGGGTTGATAGGAATGATCTTGTGTTCTAATTCTACAAAGAGACAGAGGAATACCAATCATGTAGAGATAAATTTGAGCAGGCCGACTGAATACCTTTTCTAGAAAAGTTTAGAGGATATCATGAGGGTGTGTCCCAAGCCTTTTCCTAGAGTTAGGATGGAGAAAACGTTCACCTGGGAGAACTAAAGTTAAAAATAACGGAGTCCACCATAGAAGAAGCTACGGGTTTACCTTCTACCAAAGAGATATACTTCAAGAGTATCATCATTTATAAAAGGATATGTCAGAAGTTTTTGAAGCATGAACATATGGATCTTGATTGGACAAAAGACATCTCTAAGAGTTGGATCAAGGATGAGTATTGGACAATGCTTATCAGCTTGCGTAGGATTTTGACCTGTGAAAGAAGGTATGTTGTTACTTTCCTTTATCATTTAAGGATGTCGTTACACTTTGAGGGTGGACCACAGATCGATTTCCCCCATTTTATTTGGATAACTTTGAATAAAATGGTGAGAGGGGTTAAGTTTGTTTCTAATAATCTTGAAACTAGTATCTATCACCACGGGTTGATGAAATTGCTTATTTTTCATGAATTAAGAAAACAAAGTAGCAATTGGAAGATACTACTTACACAAAATGTTTCTCGAGAGGAGGTTTCTAAATCCATGGAAGAAAATGTGACAGGATAATGTAGTAAGGAGTCAGGTAGAAAGAAGGAGTGTAGTTAAATAAAAAGAAAGGAGCCAAGTGATGAAGTAGGCACTGTTGGTGCTAGTTCACCAAAGTGAGTTATCAAATTAGACAAGGGCAAGAAAATAGTGGCAGAATAACCTCCTGTACCAAAGGTGAAACAATTATCAAAAACCAAGAGATCTTTCCCTAACCTGTCCACTCAAAGAAAAACACAAAACAGTAAGAAGAGGAGGAAAAAGCAGACTGATAATGATGTAGGGGAAATTACAAACAATGTTCCATAAGTGGTTGTTGAATTACCTCAGGAGAGGACCCCTGAGTTGAGAATTAAAGAAAAGAAGCAACCTAGAACCAATGAAAATAATGATATGGAACAGTCTTCTGGAAGAAAAAAAATAAGTGCATATGAAAAACAAATTCCAGTACTTACATTTGAGTCCTCTAGAAGGAAAACAAGACATGTGTACATGAAAAACAAATTCCAGTGTCTACATATGAGTCTAAAAAGAAGAAAATCAAATTGTTTGAGGAAGAAATCCCCACCCCTGATAGCAAAATCGATGAAGCATCAGGTCCATCACGTAGAACCACTAGGAGCATGGAAAAACAAGTGATAGTTCCTCATATCTCTTCTTTTCTAGAGAATCCAATTAACATTTTGACTTCACTTGAGAAATAACATGTGCATGTAGAAATAATTAGTGAAAGTGAGGAGTTAGTAACAGAGACTTTGAAGGATCTAAGGAAGGAGGTTGAAGCTAGGGAGGAGGTCAATGAGAAAGAAACACTTTAACATGTCAGTTCTTTAACTAAACATCAATTGGTGATAAAAATTGAAAGGCTCGAAAGGAAGAATGTAAAGTTGAAGGAATAAGTTGAGTATAAATTTTTGGACATATACATCAAGAAAGAAATGCACATTTGAAGGAGCATAACTGAAGGTTACATGATGATCATGATGAGGTCTCTTCCAAGGTCAATAAGGTTATGCATATGATACAGTACACAATATTTATTAATAAGGAACTTAAGGATGAGGCTTCAAGTTTTAATATCTTAAATACACAAAATTAATGTTCAGATAGGATGGAAGAAAATCTCAGTTTTGCAATTTTGAGGACCAGTTTAGCAATTTTTGCATGAGGACATGCAATGACTTGGGCATGGGGGAATGTTGGGTCTCCTTTTTTATGCCTCCAATTACCTTATTGTGTCCTCTATCTTGACCAATGTTACCTTATACATATGTATCATTTTCCTATTTTCTTCAATGATATGTCTTTTAGCCATTCTTGTGTATACATGAGGTAACCTATGTTTAAATAATGATTTATGAGTTTTCTTAATAATTGGAATTGAATGATTGATGTTAAATTCTCTCTAATTACCTTGGTTCATTAAAGCATATATTAAGAAACAAATCCTACTCATCCGATACCCATTTTAGTGTTCATACAATATTCGATTCGTTCGGTACATATTTCTATGTTCGTTTGGTACCAATGTGTTTGACTGTGCGCATCTCGTACCAGTCTTCTTGTTCCACCTGTGCGCGTCCTGTACTAGTTCCACATCTACAAGATTTTTTATTTGAATGAGTTTTCTTTCGATGGGTCCGAGGAAGTTGTTGGTCAAAGCATATTTTTTTTGTTGTAAACTATGATATGCTTCATCCTCATGCACTTCGTGTCATGACGATGAAGCCAATTCCATGAAAAAAATTAGATTGGCCAGTTGTAATATTAATTCAGTCATTTGATATTATTTTGAGGTCTTGGTTGTAACGGTTGTTTCTATTTAAGAAGAGGGACGTGTAGATGATAGATATACAAAGATTAGGTAAAATATTGTTATGTTGGAGATCTGATTCATGAGTAAATTGTTTTGTAAAACATTTTCTGAAGTAATGATATGAGTTAGAATTTATGAAATTGATGTGTTTGATAGAGTTATCCATTATGTAAGCTTATTTGAGCTTCCTTGTTGGCACGAAAAGGGCCCCCGATCCAACCAAGGTAAGCTTCTTTGTAATTATTGTGTGAATGTAATTTTATTAGTGTGTGAGTGAAATAGTTTCATAGTTTAATTGTAAAACATTTAGTATAATTTCATTTCTACTGTGTTTAAGTAATAAGTTTGATAATGTGCAATATAGTTTTGTGATAATTCTGTAGATGTTCATAATTTATGAGTGAGCATTTATTATTCTTGTATGTGTGAACAATCATTTGCTAAGTTGTGTGCTTAAGCATTTGTTTCTATTTTGCAAGTACATGAGCAATTAAGATCCCATCATTCACCCTGCATGGAACATTAAATGGAGAATCTTAATACACCTAGTGTTTCCTATGTAGAAAGAAAGAGTTTCTTCTAGAATTGATTAAGTTATGAGTGATTGCCTTATGAATACTATGTGCAGAAAGTTGATTACAATTTACTATTGAAATTAGTTTCTATAGGGGACAGAGTCAAAGTCCATCTTTTTATTTCATGAGCCTATAAATGGACAGATTCATTACATGAGAAAGAACCTTTATATCACATGCTTGTTTGATTCTATTTATGAGTTTTGCTTTTTGATCTTTAAGTTGTGTGAGGAAGATAGATTGAAAATTGTAAAACAAAGTATTGGTTTTGATTGTTTCTTATTTAGACTATACTCATCAGACATAGGAACTTATATTTTATCGACACATATAGTGTAACAACTCTATTGATTATGAATCTCGGTCGATAATTTATGTTTAGTAATATATTATACATATAATTGCACCAACAAATGTGTTGAAGCTTGCATAATGACTGCTTGAGGCTATGAGGTGTACTTTTTTACCTCTCTTGGGGTGCTATAATTTCCTTAAAGTTTCTTTGTGAAGGAGAGGATCTGGA
The DNA here is from genome assembly GCA_010110895.2 of Picea sitchensis. Lineage (NCBI taxonomy): Eukaryota > Viridiplantae > Streptophyta > Pinopsida > Pinales > Pinaceae > Picea > Picea sitchensis. The sequence continues at coordinate 14,296 of SNQJ01S0271940.1, read as the reverse complement.
ATAAACTAATAAGGTTGTGCCATGTTTCTTTTTTTTCACTCTTTCCTAATTTTCCCCTTCATCTTTTGAACACTCATTATGTCTCTTGAAGTTTCCATAAGGAGTTCTATGGAAACTTTACATTATCTCCCATTGAGTGATATCCCAAGTCAGGATATATTCCCACAATATGACAACTTCAATTTATTTTTCGCTCATTAACCCTTGAAGAGGTTCCCAAGGATCTATCTCCCAACAGAGTTTCTAACACTCTGTATAGTTCTGTAGTTACCCTTTTCTCTCTTCTTTGTTTTAAAATCTTGATCAATCTTCTTGTGAATTGATTACACAATGGATCGATTCTCTTTATATCGATATCTTCTTGTTTCTCTCTCCTGATCAGGTTCTTAACATTCCCTTGTATTTCTGTTGCAACCTCTGTATCAACCAATGCATAGGATTTATATCGTTCTCAACCCCCTCGACTTAATCACTTTCTAGGTGATCAATACCCATGCCCAAGTGTTGTTTTAAAAAATTCTTAACCTCATAAATTTACCACCTCTCCCCAATAGATGACCATGTCTTAACCTCCCATTGGTATGGACGGATCACACACACCCAACGTGCAAGTTTTTTAATCCTTTGCAATAGCGTGCGTGAACACGATCTCTCCATGTCGACAATTAAACGAATGATTAGGATTAATGCACACCACACCCTCTGAATTAACGGGCGTGCAACTCCGTTGTGTGGTTTAGATTTGGATCATTGATCTAAAGTATTGATCGATGGTTGGATCTCTTTATCATGCAAATTTCCTCCAAAACTAATCAACATTGGCATTTTAATCTTATGTTGACTGGACAATTGTCGTTCTTCCAGGATTTTGACTTAATATCTGTCGATTATCTATTCGTTTGGCCCTTGATATGATGGTTGCAACTCCTTCTCACTCCACTCTACAATATTTGATCCTTTATCAAAATCTGACGGTCTATACATATTCTCCCACAATATCGATGATTATTGTAGCTCTTTGATTATATCCACAATGAATTTAGAATCATTGACCCTTATAGTGGTCAATGATCATAAAACAAACTCCCCATTTCAAATTTCCTTGAAGGAGATCTTTCTTCCTCAACTCTTAAACCTGCAACTAACCCCAGACTTACAAACAAACTTAAAGCCCTACAATTATACAATGTTTGAAAGGAAATCGATCCAATGGTTTTAAACCTCGTTCAATCTTTAAACATTCTTTAGAGATTCATTTCCCTTAAGACGCCATCTCAATGAACCTGTATATACTCCATATGGTAGAGATTCTCAACACATACCTAATGAAAAAAGAGTTTCAATACACACACATAAGATTAACCTTTATGACGACGGAGTTTCTTTGCACATGGAAAACATAGACTTAACATTCTTAGTGACAGGATTTCCAATTACATTCGAAACAAAGTGTTTTGTTTCTACTATTTATTAACTAAGAAAACTCTTAATGTACACATATTTACCCTTTCTCGTGCTTGTATTACAAATATCACTTTATAGTCTCTTTTAATCATTTATGCAGAGGACAATATTTGATACTATCAACAATCTGTCCAAGTATTTTGAATATCAAGTAATTTCAGTTGGATTTGTTTGTGAGAGCTTTAACATTTTCATTATCATTTTTCGCTATTATGTTCCATATATCCTCTAAAGATTTTATTTTTTTTCCTGGTGGATTTTGCAGTCCCAATGCAATCGAGGCTTTTACACAAGAGACAAAAAAACATCTATTGTCAAAGTGCCAAAGAAAGGGAACTGACTTTGTTCATGCGGTGGAGAAAATTGTTGAGGTGTACGAGAAGCTAAAGATGGAGAGGCAGTAAGACAACAAAAATACTATTGATGAACTAGAAGTTAGCATTGTCATGGACCGATATTAGTCCATTAGTGGATATTCAGTGGAAAACTCATATTTGTTGCAATACTTGACATTTCATATGATATAATTTATGTGGTCTAAAATTTATATATATGTTTGTACTTTATATTATTTGTAAGTGTTGTAATTAACTAATTAATGTGACAATATTGCATGATTCACGTGTGTATTAGATGAGATGAATATTGTATGATTCTTTTTTTAATTTAGACATAATATCATACTAAAAAATTATATTGATTAATAATGGACACAATTGAAACTACTAAAAAATAATGAACACATATAAAATGACTAAAAATGACTAAATTAGTGACCAAACAATGAGAATAATGAACACATATAAAACGACTAAAAAATACTAAATTAGTGACCAAAAAATGAGAATAATGAACACATATAAACTAACTAAAAATGACTAAATTAGTGACCAAATAATGAGAGATAAGTGATCAAACAATGAGAGATAAGTGTCCAAACAAAATGACCAAAATTCACATATAAAATGACCAAAAAATGAGAGATAAGTGACCAAAAAAATGACCAAAATTCGCATATAAATGACCAAATGGTAGTTTTGGTGGTTAATTTTGAGTGTCTTATCATGTGACCAAAAATGTGGTCATATTTAGTTTGGTCATTTATAGCTTGTCTTCTGGTCATTAATTGTCACTATATGACCAAATTAATGACCACAAGACATACTATAAATGACCAAATTAAATATGACTATATTTTTTGTTGCATGATAAGAGATCGAAAATTAGCCACCAACGATCATCAAATCAAAAGTGGTCATTTATATGCGGATTTATCTCTCATTTTGTACTAGTGGTTATAAATCTTAAATGTCTTTCTCTTAGAACAACTAAAATGCAATGTAAATGATTCATTAAACTCTTTAATGTCCCATCTACTAGGTAACTGCAAAATGAATCTAATGAGTCTCCAAATATAAATAAATACAAAATTTCTCTCTTTTTTGTATGTACTATTATCATTAAAACCACTTATCAAACTCCCAAAATTATTACAATATCTCTCTTTTCGTATGCATTATTGTCATTAAAACCACCTATCAAACTCCCAAAATGATTACAATATCATGTCTACAACTTTAAACATGTTATATGGTTTAAGAGTTCATCATATAGATCTAGCACTCAATCAAAAGCTATAGAAACAATAACATAGCATTTGTTAAAGGTGGTCCATGGCTTTCCAAATGAGGCTTTTCCATGATAGTTTCCAATGATAACTAACGAACAACATGATCATATATGTCATATGTGCTAAAGGGTTTGAGGTTATCTTGATTGCAGATTAAGGCATCCAACATGCATGGAGGAAAATGAACTGTTAACTTTACTCCATATCCATTGGATGTCCCAAATCTACAATCAAAATAAAATGACTTCCAAACTAGGCTATGTCAACAACATGATCATATAAGTCATACTTATTGGAACATAGTTCAACCTCTATTAAAACATTGTTCAACCTCATGTCAGGATAAAAAAAGATGATGCTCCGCAATTCATATCTCACTAATTGGATTTCATATGCCAAAGCCTATAATTGAAGGCATAAAGAATAGAATGGATAAGATTGAGTTGAATTGCAGTGATGAAAATTTATGTTTAGTATCTAAATATCTTGAAAACAAAAGAGACAAAGGTATCAAGGGAAAGTAAATAAAGTGGAAAACAACATAAATAGTGATACCCCTTACAACAAATCCAATGGTTTTTGTCTATGAGATCTACCCATGGAATATTGGCATCCATTGTAATCAACGCAATATTGGCATCCATTGTATTCAACGTCCAGACTCCAAAATCGACAATGAAGAAGAAAAACGAACACATTCTTCAATTAAAACAAAAACGAACATATTCTTCATCTAAAATTAATGTTGTTGACTTTTGTATTTAAAACCAAGGGGACTCCACTGAATTAGGATAAATAGAGTAAACACAAGTTCTGTTGTTATCTGTTACTAAAAATGATGATGATAACCGAGGAGATGGTATATATTTTTGGGGAATTCACTTCTTAACTTTGCAACAGTTAAATAATTCGGATAGTGCTACAATAGTAAATGTAGCCATGTGAGTGGTGCTTGGCTTTGTATTACACTGGTTAAATCATTCATTATTCGGATGGAGGGTAGGAATTCAAAATTAAACATTTGAAAATTTTATTACTTGTTTTTTTTTCTTAAACATTTGATAATTTTATTACTTGTTTTTTTTTCTTTTTTTTTCTTAAACATTTGATAATTTTATTACTTGTTTTTTCAAGAAAAAATGTTAATCATCATCTAAATTTTGTAACAGTATATTTATTGAAAAAATCGCCACAAACAATTTGACCCTCAAATTCCATCCCCACTTAAATAATTCACAAAAAAAATGATATGCCTATTAGTGGAATACAACAACTTGTTACTACTATCTGAACACAGTTTGTTCCTAATAAATACCAGAAACACAAAGATGATCAGTATCTCCTAGCATACATGAAATTTTATGATCTTCCAATATTTTCTCAAGAATATTTCTGTCAGGTTCATTATTTAAATCTGGAACAAAATGATTTTGTCATAGTGCACTATTTAAATGCTTTTCCTCAACAAATTAAATGCTTTTCCTCAACAAATTGTCTGTTTGGTCCTATACAAACTAGGACAACTCAGTGGTAACACTTTAAAATGTATTTTGTTGACATTATTGAAATATCTCATAATGAAATCTGATATTTTTGTCTGTATGTTAATGTCTCTTAGAATTTTTTCAATTTTTGGTTATGTTTGTTTTAATATTGTTTTTATAAGTAAATAATATGCATCCTATAGTAAAGTATTTAATGTTGTATATGTTGAAATATATATAGTAAAGTATTTAATCTTGTATATATTGGGATATATACAATTTTTTTTCAACATAAATATGGTTAAATATTTTGCTGTAGAATACATATTGTTTACCATTTTCATTAGAAAAAACCTCATAAATCATATTGTTATTTTTTTTTAACCTCAGTAATTTTTGTTAATTTCATTGTTTCTGTTCTTTCAAAAAGTGAATTGTTCAATATCATTGAATATGAAAACCTGTTTGTTGTTGTATATAATTGAATATGAACACCAATTTATAGATTAGATTATCTTACCAATAAATTATTGTTTGATGACAATACTGACACTGACATGCCATCATATGCACCTAAAGAGGCTCCTAGAAATTTTGAAGAAATAACTTTTGATGCAGAACAA
>SNQJ01S0271939.1:0-11648 GCA_010110895.2 Picea sitchensis | reverse complement strand
GTGGGTAAACCCACCTTTAATTAATTCTGGGTCTTCCATAATAATTGTTGGGGACGACTTCTTATTCTGCCCTTTATAAATGTCCGATGACCAATCCGCAAAAGGGGATTTGGTCCTTATACAATTACCAACATGATTAATCCTCAATGGGGATTAATCCAATAACAATAATAATAATAATGACATGATTAATCCATAATGGGGATTTAATCCAATAATAATAATGACACGATTACTCCACAATGGGGATTTAATCCAATAACAAAATAATAATAAGAATGCTCTTCGCAGTTACATTATTTCAACATTCTTCACCATTTTATTGCTTTAGCTCATTGATTAAGGGTTTGTGAGGAGAAGTATAAGGGCATACACCCTCTTAGCTTAAACCCTACCTTAGAGAAACTTGCCTTGGGGATTAAAAGGGAATACACCCCCAAGGAGGTAGATTCTCTAATATATGTTTGACTCCATTAACCCAATAGTAAAGGAACTATTCATACTCTTTTTTTCATTGGAGATATAAAATTATTTCCTTGGGAAACGCAATTTCCGGTCTTTTGAAATATTTCTTGCTTGAAGTTGTTTGCCTAATTGAGAGGACTCTTCCCCTACTAGGGCATCCCATATCTCCCACTAATTATTTCTTATATTATAGAATTACATGTTGAGCCATTAGGGATGCAGTAACCCTAACCTAATTTCTTTAATAACTCTCTTATCAACCATTGGATTCCGCCCAAACTCTATACACTTATTCTCCTTGGCCTAACACACTTTTTGGCTAATTTTGAGGGGATTTCATTGGATGATTTTCTTGATGTAATACATTGAATGTTACAGAAATAATTCTGATATAATTTTCTGTAGACAAGTGTCTACAATATCCTTATCGTTTATGCTTAGAATCTTCTTTTTTCATCTTGAGTTTAGCTAGTCAATTACTAGTTTTTCTCTTGCATTTTCTACTTGATCTTTAACATTTATTGAGAAACTCATAGTATATTTTCTTCGTGATATACATTTTCATATATTTCTGCAAATTAAGGACATCAAGGTCAATATTCTGGTCCAACTAACATATACTATTGTAATTCATCTTTTCTTATGACTCGTGCATGTACAATCATCCAGAGAACCCCTATACCTATAGGGAAGCCATTAATTAACTTGAGAGGAATATATCCCTCCCTTAATTTCCATTTAGAATTGAACTCTAGGGGCTTCATTTCCACTTCCCTCCATCTTCGTCTCAATCCCCCTAGGGTCACCAAGATCATCTCCCTAGAGTGACCTAGTCCCCCTTGAAGTGTGGGACCTACATCAAGGTGACATTGGGTGTAGGATTCCTAATTTGTAGCACTTATTTCATGGTTGGTTATAGATTTTACCAACCTAGAACTTGTGCTATAACATTTTGGCACCATTTTCAAGGAGAATTTTGAAACATCTTCGTACCCTAACAACAGTTTGGTAAGCTATCCCAAATCCTTCCACTAGATTTCGTGGAGACTCCACCCAAGGGATGTTCCCTTTCCACCTTATCGACAAAACATTTCCTAAAATGATTTTATGGTGACTCCACCATGCCACCTAAGAAATGTACAACCAACAAACCCTCCAGGGGTTGTAAAACACCACCCAAAGGGACTAGTCCCAAAAAATCCCCCATACCTCATAATTTCTCCTCTATGTCTCCTATCTCACCATCCTCAACTATTATTTTCACACCTTCACCTTCACGCATACCCTCCTCACTAACTGTTACTTGGAGCCTACAAAAAAAAGAGGCACACAAACCTTTGGACATAAAATAGATCCCTCGATCCCCTCATAAGCTCCCAAAGGACTTCAAATAATGGCTACCCACCTTTTCAGAGGAAAACCTTATTGAACCAGAAGATCAATTATATATTTTCCTGCGTATTGTGGAATCCTATGACCAACATGAGGATGTCCTGATGAAACCTATAAATTACACTTTTGTTGGAAGGGACAAGGATTGGTTTGACAAAATTCTACCAGGGACAATCATGAATTGGAACTTATTTTAGGAAACTTTGACCAAGAGATTCAGGAAAAAGAGAGATTACCAATCCTTGTGTAATCAACTCTAGAACTAGAAAAGAAAAACATGAGAATATATAAGGAATTTCAATGACAGGTTTAACACCCTCGTAACATGATTTCCCAGGGAGTTGAAACCTCCTCAAACTACCATTTGCAAGCTATATATATCAACTATGAAATATATGTATGGGGACTGGTTAGAAAACATCATACTACTCTGTTTGAAGCTTAGGAGAGAACATGTGAAATAGAAGAAAACTTATCCACCTCCGTCATACAAGAAGAAGAGAACCCCAATAAGGATCTTCAGATTAATCAGATTGATGACTTTGTTTCACCAGAACATCACACATATGTCATAATTTACCTACAAGAAGAAAGAGAGAAAGAAACAGATAGGGAAGTGTATCTCATTGTCAACCTTTTAGAAGAAGAGAGAGAGAGAGAGAGAGAGAGAGAGAGAGAAAGAGAGAGAGAGAGAGAGAACTTTAGAAAAAACACCTCACCCACCAAATAAGATGTTGGAGTTAGAAAAGAAGCATTCCATAAATATGGCCGAAGTGAAATTCTCACAACAATTTCAACAAATACTTGCAAAACCTATGAACAAAGAGAGGTGTGAGATCAACAAAGTTAAAAAGAACATGTCTCTCCAAGACAATACCAAATTGAAAATACTATGAGTTGTGACAACGTAAATGATCAGGTCCTCGAAGAAGGAATAAACAACATGTTTATTATGGTGGATTCCCCTTTCATAGATAAAGAAAGAAAAAAAGGGTCTTGGGGCTTGGATTTTTATGGTGCACACTCAAGTGTGGGCTCAGGTTCATGAATAGTATAAAGGTCACTAGATAACGAGACCACCCTTTTTTCATACAAACTTGAATTTGAATGTACAAATAACATTGTTGAGTATGAACCATTATCCTAGGAATCAACCTAACCATCAATATGAACATCAAAAACCTTCACGTAAAGGGGGACTCCGATCTAATTGTTTCATAATTCAATAGGAAGGTTGTTGCAAAGAACCCAAGGTTAAAGAAATATAGAGATGATGTTTGGGAGGCCATAAAGAGGTTTGAGAACTTTTCCATTGAGGCCATCCCTAGGGAAGAAAATCATTTGGTAGACAGTCTTGCTGTGTCCGCTTCAAAATTACAACTTTCCAAAGAAATCAATTTCTATAAGGTAGAAGTGAACTTCAGACCTTCATTACGTGACAACTTAGAACATTGGAAAGTTTTTGAAAACGAAAGTCAACTTCTTCACTTTCTACAGAATGAAGGATAATTCTCTAAATCTCGAATAAACTTGTTGGATAAGAAGGAAAGCATCGAGATCATCGATATAGATGACATGGCCCTACCAAAAGGAATTGTTCCTTTGGAAAACATATTTAACTAAAATGATATGCATAAAGGGAAACCTTCCAATAAAACCAATGACGAGATTATTGAATGTGACATTGGAACTGAGGAATCCCTGAAATTAACAAATTTGTTAAAGGAACAACGAATGATGAGAGGGAAAATATAACTACAGTTATAAGACATTTCAAAGATGTTTTCGATTGGACTTATGAATATCTAAATGCATACCAGGAATATATTATACAACATGTCACTCCCCGCATTGATGGCACAAAGCGTTTCAGACAAAATCTCAGACAGATGAACCCAAAGGTTTCCCCACAAGTAAAAAAAGAGTTACAAAAGATGGTTGAGGAAGGAATAATTGAACCGATTAGATATTCATCATGGGTGTCTAATATAGTCATTGTAAGTAATAATATTGGTGAAAGTAAGATATGTGTGGATTTCATAAACTTAAACCAAGCCTTAGTCAAGGACAATTATCCCTTACCAAATATGGAATATCTTTTACAAAGGGTAACCGGTGCAGAGATGATGTCCATGCTTGATGGTTTCTCGGGGTGTAACTAGGTTTTGGTAAGAGAGGATGATCAACTCAAAATTTATTTTACCACCGCTTGGGGAACCTATAAGTATTTACGAATGCCTTTCAAACTCACCAACGCAGGGGATAATTTTCAGCGAGCCATGGGCTATGCCTTCAGATATCTAATCGAAAATATCATAGATATATACCAAGATGATTTGACCATCATTTCTAAAACGAGGGAACAACATATTCAACACTTAAGAACTATCTTCCAAAGATGTAGGAAATATGGCATTTCTCTCAACCCTAAAAAATCAATTTTTGGTGTTGACAAGGGTAAGTTATTGGGACACATCATTTCTAAAGATGAAATCATGATATATCCTACCAGGGTTGAATCCATCAAAAAAATCCTTGTCCCTGAAGATAAGAAATCCTTGAAATCCTTCTTCGACCAGATTAACTTTATCAGGAGATTAGTCCCAAAATTTCTGGAAATCATTAAACCCCTTAACAAGTTACTAAAAAAGGACACTCATTTTGAGTGGGAAAGTGAAGTTAGGCTATCTTTCGAATGTATTAAGGAGACAATAATTGTCTCACCTATCTTGGTTAGCCCAAATTTCTCCAAGGACTTCATCGTTTTCTCCTTTGCTTCAAAGGATACCATCGTAGGTGTGTTGCTACAAAAGACTGATCAATGGGATGAACAACCAATAGATTTCATGGGGAACAATATTAGGGACTCGAAACTGAATTACACCATTACAGAAAAACAAGATTACACTCTAGTCAAGTATCTCAAGCAATTTCGAACCTATGTGGGATACAACAAGATCAAAGCCTGTGTCCCCTACCCCATTGTGAAGGATGAGTTATCACAACAATATCTCCTTGGATCAAAGGGAAATTGGGTGTCACAAATACAGGAATATGATTTTGAAATCAATCCATCTATGATAATTAAAGGACAAGGACTAAAAAAATTACAACATAAAACAATCAAGAGGCCATAGAGGTAGGACAAAAGGATCAATTCAACATCGTCGTAAGTGATATTGAAAACAATGAATGGTATTCATACATCATTTATTACCTAAAAAAACTCACATTCCCTGATCATTTGGTGGAACTTAAAAGAAGATCCCTAAGACTCAAAGCCATGAAGTATTTCATAAAAGAAGAGGGTCTCAGGTGGAGAAACCTAGATGGGGTAATCCTTAGATGTGTTGGTAAATAAGAAGATGATAAGTTAGTCACAGAACTCCACGTAGGATATTGTGGAGGCCATTTTTTATCATGCACCAAGTCCCATAATATTTTAAGAGCAAGGTACTATTTTCCTACTATTGTATCCGACACACATTGGTATGTTAGAGATTGTCATCCATGCCAATTTTTTACCGGCAAGCAATGCCTCCCTCTCCTTCCCCTTAAACCAATAGTTGTAGAAGTACCTTTTCAACAATGGGGAATAGATTTCGTCGGTGAATTCAAGGACAATTCTAGTAACGGATACTGATGGATTTTGACTGCCACTGATTACTTCACCGGATGGGTGGAATATATCCCATCCAAGAAAGCAACAGAAGAAGTTGTGATGAGTTTCCTTGAGGAAAATATTATTACTAGATTTGGGGTCCCTGCTAAGATAACCACTCACAATGCCAAAGCCTCTATTGCAATGCTTCTCAATGAGTTTTGTTTCAAGTATGGGATTTTTTTATCACACTCTTCGAATTATTATCCTAAAATGAATGGATTAGCAAAATCCAACAACAAAAACATCATGAACATTGTAAAAAAGACCGTTGGGGATAACAAGAAGAGTTGGGACAACAAGATCAAGTATGCCTTGTGGGTCGACCACACAACCACCAAGACTTCCACCAGAAATACTCCTTTTGAGTTGGTGTACAAGTTTGAAACATGCTTGCCTATAAATATCCAAATCCCAGTACTACAAATACCTAAACAATTCAGTACGAATATGGAAGCATTGTAGGGGCAAATCGATCAGCTTGTGAAATTGGATGAGACTCAAAGAATAGGCCTTAAATCAAATGGAAAGGAATATGGAAAAATAAAAGGAACTTTTGATTGAAAGGCAAGATAAAGAGACTTCAAGGAAAGGGGTCAAGTTCTACTATGGGACAAAAGAAGAAAAAAGTTAGGAATGCATCAAAAGTTCGACAGCCTTTGGGTAGGCCTCTACAAAAAATAGGAAGTGTCCAAACCCAAATATTTCTACTTATACATGGAATATGGGAGGAGGATGCCACTACCAGCAAATGGATCTCTCCTCAAAAATTATTTCCAGGGTGGCACATTATTTCTTCAGGGCCCGTGCCCCAGGTAATTAGGTAAGTCATTTTGATTCCCTGCATTTTAATCTTTATTTCTCACACTTTTTTAAATGCATTTAATTTTAATTTTTATCTACTTTCATATTGACTTCATGCTTGGTTTATAATTTATTGAAAAAATGTAAAAATTTTATTTTTCTAGTTTAGTGGGTTTTGATTATGATCATATGAGAACAAGGATGAGTAGACCATCATGCACTTGAGAGTTTGATGTTTACTTTTAGGCACAGGTATACTAAGAGATGTTTCATTTCTCATGCACTCTATGATGAGCACATGTCCCCAAGTAGGAGCTAGATGTTATCCCCATTTTGTGGATAAATAAGGATATGACATCATAAGGCCCTCAGGTTACAGATATGGAGTGTCGAGAGACTACATGACTAGTAGTACCCTTTGCACAGATGGAAAAACCACTCACCGCCATAGATGGTAACATGTTTACAGATGGCATCCACCACACCAATTGGACTTAGAAAGGAAGTGGGACTTGTTCCATGAGGTACAAGTCGGTATTATGGTGAGCGTCATTTTGATATTTAAGCCATTTGATTATGTTGTATATTAGATTTCTCTATATTTCATGATATGTGCTTGGACATTATTCCTTTTTCCCTTCTTCAGCTTGGTGGTTGACATTTTTCCCTAGTAAGTGGTCTTCTTTGGGAATGGGTTTGCTTCTAGGAAATCCCTTAATTGTCCTTTGTATCGTTCCCAACCATACTTACCATTTGCCATCGTTATTCCCCTTTGGTTCCTTATCTCTTGGGATTTTAGGGTGCATTGACCCAAGAAGGGGTTGTCCCTCATTCTATGGGAAGAAGGGGAAAAAGTCCCATAGGTGTTGGTGTTGGGTAAAATATAAAAGCGATATATGAACTTCCTAGATGCTTCACCCATGGATCACCCAAGAATGCAATAAAATGCTTATCTTTGAATAAAAGGGCACCCATAATCTAATAAATAAATGCTTGAAAGGTAGATTGAAGGATAGGAGGTCTCATCACGATCCTTCCTATCACATCCATGAATATCTACTGGTATGACATTATCATCATCTGGTCACCAAACCAGGGCAGTGGCTCTCAGTTGCATTGCTTAGAGACAAGGGGACTCATTTTGAACCAACCTTCTCATCTCAATTAGGTGTTTGTGGGTGACATTGCCACCACCTAGTCACCATGCCAGGGTTGTGACCTTCAATCACTCCTTATGCTATTATGAAATAAAATATAAACAAATAAATATAAAATACAAATGATGGACTTGGAAAATGTACATTGCGGACGAAGGTACCACACACCCTCTACAAAGACACCCATGTATGAGACATTACGACCCCTAGTATGTCACGATACCTATTCCCATTGATTCTTGACCCCATCCACATCATAAATCTTGCATGTCTTAGAGAAGGAACTCTTGGAGAATCTCCTTGACCTAGGGAAAGATCTACCCAATAGGAAACCTTGTCAACCGTCCCATACTTAAGATTGACAAGTCACATAGTTTCTTTGAGTTGTTAATTGTTTGATATAGTAATATTTGATGAACAATAATAGATGGATTATTTATTGATTGGATCCACTTATCATGATGTTATGACTTGAGATCCTTGGAGGGAATGTTCATTTTTCTTTGTAGGATCTAGATGGTGGATAGTTTTGGGAGAACAAGCCCAGCTTGGGCTTCCATGGTGCTAAAAGCCCAAAATTTGGATGCCAAGGGACTGCATGCCATATGAGAGAGATATGACTTGGACAGTCTTGATGATGACTTGGATGACCTAGACAACCCATTCCTTTCCAAACAATTTTCCCAAGAGGATAAAAACGCCCCACTTTTGAGCATGACATCATGATATTGGGGGCTACAGTTTTGTGGTGAGGTGCCATTATTTTTCACTTGGACTTATAGAGGAGAAGAGGGCCTTCACCATGATGATATCACCTATATTCTTGACACATGTCCTTGGGAGTCCTTTCCATTCTTCTCCATCACCAACGACCTCCTCAAAGTGTCAAAACATCCCCTAAAGGGGTGAGGTCATCCTAGATTAGGGTTTAATTTGTGCAAAAGATGAAATTTTAAGTGAATTGTTTAAAATTATTGTGTTAAGGGGAAAATATTAGGGTTGTTGACCCCTAATATTTTGTTTTACTCCTTATTTTTTGGACAAGCTATGTTAGTTAATTTTTTTATAAATAGAGATCATAAGATCTCACTTGAAACATAACTCTGCCTCTTGTGAGAGGCTTGGTCTGAAATTTTCGGCCTCCTTGGATATTTTAGTTCTCGTGCACTTCTGTATGGATATACTTATGAATTATTGATGGAAGAAGTGATGCACTAGATTTGGAAGGCTATTCTATTGCTATTGTGGTGGTTTATCTTGGAATTTTTTCCTTGAATTGATATGGTTTTTACTTTCTTGCTATCATTTGTTTCAATTCAAGGCCATTGTTCTAGGAAATAGGTGGGAAGTATAAGGGAATACACCCCCACCATAATATTCAACATTTTGTTTCTTTATATGATTGATTAAGGGTTTGCTAGGAGAAGCATAAGGGCAGGCACCCTCTTAGCTTAAACCCGATCTTAGAGAAACTTTCCTTGGGGAGTAAAATGGCTTACACCCCCAAGGAGGTAGCTTCTCTAAGATCCTTGTGAATCCATTAACCCAATAGTAAAGGAGTTGGTCATACTCTTTTTTTCATTGGTGATATAAAAGTGTTGCCTTGGGAAACAAAATTTTTGGTCTTTTGAAAGATTTCTTGCTTGAAATTAGTTTTCCTAATTGAGAGGACTCTTCCCCTACTAGGGTGTCCCCTCTCTTTCACTAATTCTTGCTGATGTTATAGAATTACACCTTAATCCATTAGGGCTACATCAGCCCTAAGCTAATTGATTTAATAACCCTCTTATCAACCATTGGATTCTACCCAAAGTTTGTACTCTTATTCTCTTTGGCCTAACACACTTTTTGGCTAATTTAGAGGGGATTTCATCGGATGATTTTCTTGTTGTAATATATTGAATGTTAAATCCATAATTATGATACAATTTTCTTCAGACAAGTGTCTACAACAACCTTATATTTTATGCTAAGAGTCATGGTTTTTCATCTTGAGTTTACCTAGTCAATTACTAGTTTTTCTCTTAGGTTTTCTACTTGATCTTTAGAATTTATTGAGAAGATCATAGTATCTTTTTATTTCTGATATATACTTTCATCTATTGTTGAAAATTAGGGATATATAGCTCAACTTTTTGATCTAAATAACATATATTGTTGCAAAGTGTTATTTCTTGTGTCTCAGGTAGGTACAATCATCCGAAGAAGCACTATACATGTGGGGCATCCATTACTTAGCTTGAAAGGAATTTCTCCCTACCTTTATTTCCATTTAGAATTGACCTCTAGGGGCTTCATTTCCACTTTCATCCATCTCTATCTCAATCCCCTTAGGGTCATTGAGATCACCTCCCTAGAGTGACCTAGTCACCCTTAAAGTGCAGAACCTTCATTAAGGTGACATTGGGTGTAAAATTACAAATTTGTAACACTTATTCCATGGTTAGGTAGGATATTCCCAACCTACAAATTACACTATAACAATACTAGCATAACAATTTTCAAGGATGTCATTATGGAATGCCATGATACCGAGACAATTACAATTATGTATGTTTTTAATTTACAACATTATCCTTTTTCTTTCATTAAAAAATATCTTATATTAAAAAGAGAATTCTTTATATCTCTTGATTCATATTGACCCATATTTGAGATGAATGTTTTTAATTTACGACATTATCTTTTTTCTTTTCTAAAAAAAATATTATATTAAAAAGAGCATTCTTTACATCTCTTGACCTATATAGCCATGAGATAAGTATTTGATATGTCCCGAGACAAAATCTACATCCTAAATTCTTTATATTCCACCATTTCCCCACCATGGAAAAAAAATCTTATATTAAAAAGAGCAATAAAAAAGAAGAGTGGTCACAATTTTCCACGCAAATTTGAATTTTTTTGTGAATATATAACCATGGAATAAGCATCTGAAAATACGCATCCTACATTCTTCATATTTGACTACTCCCACACCTTGGATACTACACCAAATCCTAGACGTTATCTCCAATGTCATCATTTGGTTCATATACACATACCAAAAGTCTAGAGAGCATAGAAAATCCACATTTTACATTCTTCATATTCAACCACTCCCACACCATGGAGACTACATCAAATCTTAAATCATATCTTCAATATAATCAATTTATACACCACACTATGGACACTACACCAAATCTTATCTTCAATATGATCATTTAATCAATTTATACATGAAAATTTTAGAAAATACTATTTTTTTTATATTAGATAGTTTAATAAGAAAACTTTTTATCATATATTCAATTATACCAAGAATACCCAAAAACTCCCACATCACGGAGACTACACAAAATCTTAAATCTTATCTTCAATATGTTCATTTAATAAATTTTTATAAATTGCACCATGGAAACTACACCAAATCTTATCTTCAATATGATCATTTAATCAATTTATACATCAAATTTTTAGAGAATATTACTTTTTTATATTAAATAGTTTAATAAGAAAACTTCTTACACTTTGTTCAATTATATCAATTTATACATGAAATTTTTAGAGAATATTACTTTTTTATATTAAATAATTTAATAAAAAAACTTCTTACACATTGTTTAATTATACTAAGAATACCTAAACGAATCAACCAAAATAAATTACTTTTAATAACATAGTTTAACTTTACAATATAGATAACTAAACTCCTTAGTTATATCTTGTCTATGAAGTGAGCATTCAAGTGTATATTATTGCTCGGTGCTTTTTTTTCAAACATTAAAATCTTTAATAAATATGTGGAACTTCTTGGCATAGCATTTTGTTTCTCCTTAGTTTTTATTTTTTTACTAAGTAATTATTCAAGTGTAAAATAAACTTTGTTTATCATATCCTAAAAAAAAATTGTCGTTGTTGCATTGAAACCGAGAAAGGGTATTAGTTAATGATCATACTTACCTACTTTTTGTATTATTGAGCTTCTGAAAATGAATGCTTAACTCATTGTATGTGTAAAAACAAAGATATTGAATGCTTACATTTTTATTCATGCTTAACTCATTGTATGTGTAAAAACAAGATATTGAATGCTTACATTTGTATTCATGCTTAACTCATTGTATGTGTAAAAACAAGATATTGAATGCATCTATTTTTATTCATTTTCTAAGGGAATATTATAT